>PVJS01031341.1:0-23463 GCA_004027185.1 Glis glis | reverse complement strand
AAAAAAAAAAAAAAAAAACACATCAAGAAAATCATACACCACGACCAAGTCGGGTTCATCCCAGGGATACAAGGCTGGTTCAACATAGGAAAACAATCCATGTAATGAACCACATAAATAGAACTAAAGCCAAAAATCACATGATTATTTCAATAGACACTGAAAAAGCATTTGACAAAATCCAACACCCATTCATGATAAAAACACTGCAGAGAATCGGAATAGAAGGAACATACCTCAACATCATGTAAAGGCAATATACAGTAGGCCCACAGCCAACATTATGTTGAATGGGGAAAAACTGAGAGTTCCCCTTAAAAACAGGAACAAGACAAGGATTTCCACTATCACTACTCCTTTTCAATATAGTACTAGAGACTCTAGCCAGAGCAATAAGGCAAGAGAAGGAAATCAAAGGAGTGCAAATAGGAAAAGAAGAAATGAAACTATCTCTATTTGCAGATGACATGATGCTATACTTAGAAGACCCAACAAATTCAACCAAAAGGCTTATAGAAACTGATCAACAAATTCAGCAAAGTGTCTGTATACAAAATCAACCTTAAAAAATCAGAAGGTTTTCTATATGCCAACCATAACTCCACTGAAAAAGAAATCCAGAAAACATTTCCACTCACAATAGCCTCCAAAACAATAAAATAATTAGGAATAAAGCTAACCAAGGAGGTAAAAGACCTCAACAAAGAAAATTATAAAACACTGAAAAAAGAAATTGAAGATCTTAGAAGATGGAAAGACCTCCCATGCTCATGGATAGGCAGAATAAATATCCTCAAAATGGCCATTCTCCCAAAAGTGATCTACAGATTCCATGCAATACCCATTAAATTACCAAGGTCATTCTTCACAGACATAGAAAAATCAGTCCTTAAATTCATTTGGAATATCAAAAAAGCCAGAATAGCCAAAGTAGTTTTCAGCAACAAGAACCATGCAAGAGGCATCACAATACCTGACTTCAAACTATACTACAGAGCCATAGTAATAAAAACAGCATGGTATTAGCACAACAGCAGACACATAGACCAATGGAGCTGAATAGAAGACTCAAACAAATTTGCAGACTTAGAGCCAATTGATTTTTAACAAAGGAGCCAAAAACATACACTGGAAAAAAAGATAGCCTCTTCAACAAATGGTGTTGAAAAACTAGTTAACCACATGCAAACAAATGGAAATAAACTCCACTTTTTCACCCTGCACAAGAGTTAATTCAAGATGGATCAAAGACCTGGAGGTTAGACCAGAGACTTGCAGCTACTAGAAGAGGGCATAAGTCCAACTCTTCAACACATAAGCACAGGCAAAAACTTCCTCAACAAAACCCCAAAGGTAAGCCGGGCGAGGTGGCACACGCTTGTAATCCCAGTACTTGAGAGCTGAGACCAGAGAATCCGGGTTCACAGCTAGCCTCGACTACTTAGTGAGACCCTCCGCAACTTAGTGAGACCCTGTTTCAAAATAATAAAAAATAGGGCTGGGGGTGTTGCTCAGAGGTAGAATGCCCCTGGGTTCAATCCCCAGTACCACACACATACCAAAAAAAAAAAAAAAATCCAAATGCACAAGAAGTTAAAAGGAGGATCAATATGTGGGATTGCATTAAATTGAAGAACTCTGTGAAGCAAAAGAAACTATCAAGAACCTCAACGAGAGCCGACAGAATGGGAGAAGATTTTTGCCAGCTACCCCTCTGATAGAGAACTCATATCTAGAATATACAGAGAACTCAAGAAACTCACCACTAAAAAAACAAACAACCCAATCAAAAAATGGGCAAGTGAACTAAATGGGCACTTCACAAAAGAAGAAATACGAATGGCCAATAAGTTATGAAAAAATGTCCAACATCATTAGCAATTACTGAGATGCAAATCAAAACTACCCTGAGATTTCACCTAACTCCAATGAGAATGGCAATCATTAAAAACACAAACAATAACAAATGCTGGCGAGGATGTGGAGAAGTAGGAACTCTAATATACTGTTGGTGGGATTGCAAATTAGTATAACCACTTTGAAAAAAACTGTGGAGGATCCTCAGAAGAATGGGAATGAACCTACCATATGACCCAGCAATACCACTTCTAAGTAACTACCCAAAAGAATGGAAATCAAATTACCAGACTAATGCATGCATATATATGTTTATAGCTGCACAATTCACAATTGCCAAATTATGAAACCAGCCAAGATGTCCATCAACAGATGAATGGATTACAAAACTATGGGATATGTACACGATAGAATTTTCGCAACCATAAAGAAGAACAAAATTACGTCATTTGCAGGGAAATGGATGGAATTAGAGAACATTATGCTTAGTGACATTAGTCAGTCAGAAAAAGTGAAAAGTCGGATGCTCTCCCTAATATGCGGAAGCTAGGGAGAATAGGGCATAGGAGGGACTCCAGACAAAGATGGAGAAAACCTTAGATGAGTAAAGAAGGCGACCTGAGGGAGATGGGAGGGGGGAAGAGAGAAACATCCTAATGCATATGATCTACATATACAAACTTATCAAAGTCAACTACTATGCTGAGCACGAAAAGGAGGGAAGGGGGAGGCAATGTGGATGGGAGTTGAGGGAGGGCTATACATGCACACATGACCGATGTGTGCATGTATACTTCTACCATCCTGAAACCCATCAAGATGTAAGATTACAATGCACCAATAAAAAAAGAGAGAGAGAATGATGTCTTGAAACAGGGTAATACTTTAAGTAGTGAGCGGTGGTGAGATTTCAGGGCAGAGTTGATATGACTTGCTGATAGGTTAAATGTGCAGTATTTGAGAAAGAATTAATGACAACTTCAAGATTCTTTACCAGTGGCAGGAGATTTAGGGGAAAAGAAGTGGAAGAGATCAGTTCTTGTAAAGCAAAGAGTATTGGAACAAAACCAAAAAGGACAGAAAACCATAAATAAAATACAGGACCAACCAAGTACGCCAAGTCCTCAAGGCAAATGGCTTCTAGTAAAGATCCTACAAAATTCTGATTCTAGGGAGGTAGGGGTGGTATGTCACATACAAAGGCTCATGAGTCAGATAAAGAGCACTTAAAAAAATTCATCAGCTGACATCACACTTAATATTTTGTTCTGTCTTACTGGTCAATTTTTTTGTTGTGTTTTTTAAACTATCAAGAAGGACTGAAGAAAATAATCAAATGTGTACAGAAATCTACAAAAATGTTAATCAACAGCAAAAAATTAGAAAACCTAAATAACCAATAATTGGAAGTAGATAAAACAAATTATGTGGTAACCATTAAATGTAAGTCTATGAACTCACTGAAAATCATGGCTAAAGCCAGGCATGGTGGTGCATGCCTATAATCCCAGTACTTGGGAGGCTGAGAAAGGAGGATCACAGGTATGCAGTCAGCCTCAGCAACTTAGAGAGACCCTGTTTCCAAATACAAAATAAAAAGGGTTGGGGGGTGTAGCTCGGAGGAAGGATGCCCCTGGGTTCAATCCCTATTACCACTAAAATAATTAAATAAATAAATTAATTAATTAATTAAAAATAAGGATCCACAACATTTACCATAGTCAATTCTTCAAGAACAGGTCCTTCTCATTCGACAAATAGGTGGACATTAATATACAACAAAAGCCCTAAAGCATAATACCAGAACCGAAGAGTTTTAACAAGATATATTCTAAAATTGTTCCTCAATGCCCTGAGATTAGGATAGCAGGATGACAGACACCTTTTTTTTTTTTTTTTTTTTTTTTTTTTTTTTTTTGCGGTACTGGGGATTGAATTCAGGGGCCTTCTACCTCGGAGCTACACCCCCAGCCCTATTTTTTATTCTTTATTCTCACAAAGCAGCTGAGGCTGGCCGTGAACCTGCGATCCTCCTATCTCAACCTCCCTAGTACTGGGATTACAAGAATGCGCCACCATGCCCAGCTGACAGACACCATTTAATTATAAAACCTACCACATATTTCTACAGTATACACAATTCATTATGTACAATAATAAATTCTAATGATTCACATTCCTGTCTCCTAGATAACAAGTTTGCAAAGGCATTTTCTTCCAATATAGGTTGGTGTATTTTCTTGTTCACACATTATACTTTTCAACTACTCACTTATATAAGAAGTTTCCACCTAAATCTTAGCCCTAGATGACTAACAAATTGGATATTCCACTCTTTTACTTACTCAAAACTTCTGTTTTTAGGTTAAGTACCCTTAATTTTATAGACTTCCTCACTTACTTTCATTAATCCTGCTGACTGAGGGATTGTTTTATAAATAAAAAATCTTTTAGCATTTCACAAGATTTAATAAACATTAAGGCACTAAATACTAGCAAAACATGTTCCTCATCAAGTACGTCTTTTCATGGTCACTTGTAAATGGGTGAGAAAGCCACTGTTAAATATATACCAAAGCTGGGCATGGTGGCGCATGCTTGTAATCCCAGTACTTGGGAGGCTGAGACTGGAGGATCTCAGGTTCGCGGTCAGCCTCAGCTACTTTGTGAGGCCCTCCAAACTTAGTGAGACCCTGTTTCAAAATAAAAAATAAAAAATAAAAAAATAGGGCTGGGGGTGTAGCTCAGAGGTAGAATGCCCGAGTTCAATCCCCAGTGCCACAAAACAAAACCCATATACCAGCAGATGTCTTCTGTGCATTTTCATAAAAGTAATTATTTACATCCCTATAAACGTAGCTGAGAACTTTAGGAAGGGAAAACAAATAGTCCTTATACCTTAAGAATCTGCTCTCAGGTTAAAATAATAAAACAAATATTTTGAGCTTTAATGAGCTCAATATGACTAAGAACCAAGTATGAGGGAAAATTCCACAGGGAGGGTCCAAAAGACTCCATTTGTGTAGACATAAGCTAATGATTGCATGGTTGTTGTTTTTCTGTTTGTTTGTTTGTGGGGTTGGTTTGTTTTTGTGATACTGGGGATTGAACCCAGGGCACTCTACCATTGAGCTCATTCCTAGCCCTTTTTATTTTGAAAGAGGGTCTTGTTAGCTTACCCAGGTTGGATTCCTCCTGCTTCCGCCTCCTAAGTATCTGGGTATTATGGGCATACACCACCACATCAATCAAAGCAAATAATATTAAACCAAGATATTAAAATATCTCAATATATGTATAAAAAATCAGAAATGACCACTTCAGGTATCCAAAATTGAAAGTATGAAGAAAGAATCACAAACTAGGTATTAGGAGACTTATAGCCATTAACATACTTTAAGAAATGGCCTAAGTCATAATTTTTTTTATTCCATCAAGAAAATAAGTTAAATAATCAATCTCTAACCAGAGTGAGAAAACTGTCAATAGAATCAAAGATAATGATCAAGATTCATGATCTAATTTGTTCTTGGGTAAAATTTAACAAGCAAATATAGTGGTAAATTTTATCATCAGTCAAGTAGCAAGAAAACAAAGGGCATACACTAGCAAATGGTTCAATGTGCTGGCCTTTAAGATGAAGATATTTGTGGCTCGATATCTGGGCTATGACAGCTCTTACACATGAGGCTAGTGAACCTAGACTTTTTTTTTTTTTATTTGATGGTGGTTTTACTTTGAAACAGGGTCTCAGTCTGACAAGAGTCTCACAACTTGTTGAGGCTGTCCTCGAACCTGCGATTCTCCTGTCTCAGCCTCCAAAGTACTAGTATTACTGGTATGTGCCACCATGCCCTTTTCCTAGACGTTTTTTAATAAGCAGACGAGAGTCATAAAAAAGTTACTGAGTAGACCAGTGACACTATAGATTAGAAAGACATAGTATCTCAAGTGAAAATAATGATCAGTGAAATTATACCTTCATTTTAATGACAGGTCATCCTTCATTAAAAGGGCACTAAGAAGCAGGGCATGGGGGTACACACTTGTAATCCCAGTACCTGGGAGGCCGAAACAGGAGGATTGCAGGTTCACGGCCAGCCTCAGCTACTTAGGCCCTCTGCAATTTAGTGAGACCCTGTTTCAAAAAAAAAATAAAAAATAAAAATAAAAAATAGGGCCAGGGGTGTAGCTCAAAGGTAGAATGCCACTGGGTTCAATCCCCAGTACCAAAAAAAAAAGGGCACTAAGAAGTTCAATTCTCTTGATGATATTTCAAATATCATCTGTAAAACTGTAAAACCTAAAACAATGTTCTTTTCTCATATAAATTACAATCTTAATTAAATGGTATGTACATAGGATACAGAAACTTTATAAACTCAGAAAATTATATTTGTTACTTTCGAATTGTACTAGAAAATTCATTAAAAATGTTAAAAAGTAAGCTCTGGTAATTATACTCACCAAGAAAAGTTAGAAGATGATTTGATGTAAACAAACTACTGAGTTATTACTTACCAGTGAGATTTCTTCACAAAAAGAATAACCCTTAAATTTTGCAAAAGACATAAAAAAATTCAAGAAGGGTCTCAAATCCAGCTCATTTTAAATTATTCTGGGGAAACATTTTTTAAATTATAGAGCCATTTTACCAAAAGCAATCATAACAAGTTTTGTTAACATTAACCTATTATTATACCATTCAAAAGACTTTAACAAGTAAAAAAAAAAGAACCAATCTTGACTTCATTTTTCTTTTTTTGAGGTACTGGGGATTGAGCCCAGGGGCATTCTACCTCCGAGCTACACCCCTCCCAGTCCTCTTTTTACTTTGAAACAGGGTCTCCCTAGGTCGATGAGAGTCTCACTACTTGCTGAGGCTGTCTTTAAACTTGCGATCCTCCTGTCTCAGTCTCCCAAGTACTGGGATTACAGGTGTATGCCACCACACCCAGATTGACTTCATATTTTTAAGTCACAAAAATATTAATAAGATTGCTAATTATTCTTTCTATACTTCCATAAAAACATAAACCAAACTTACTGTTGGTTTTTTTCATTAAGAGTATTCATGCCCTGGAGATCAGAGAGAGGTGTTCTGGGATTTTTCCTGGTAATACCTACCAAAAACAACAATAAAAAAACAGGCAAAATATTTCAAGTCAATGCCATAAAAAAACTAAACATGAAACAATTTTATTAAAGACAAATAAAAATTAATGTACTTTAACAGTTAAATATTTGCTAAATATGTCAGAAATATCTAGATAATAATATGAACCAAGTCCTATAACTATCATTTACAAATTTAGTTAAAAATGAGCCTAATTAAAGAATAATAAACTCTTCTATTTCTTCTTTGGTCTGAACATTATCATTAGGAAATACAACAGTAACTGGGCTGAAGGACTAGAAGTATTTAACTTCATGTTTTATTTTACTACTCACAAAGTTTCTAATATGACCCCTTTGCATCATTTTTCAACAAGAAATATATTGTTGATATGGGCCATAGATTTTAGATTCATAGATCTTAGAGATAAAGACAATGAGAATCAAAGAAGACTAAACATTTCCTAAGTATTACCAATATTTTTAAAATATAATTTTCTTGTAAGTTTGGTATGCATAAGGCTATCAATTTTTATAACATAATATATAAACATTTAAGTAATATCCATAAAATATATTGGAAAGAAAGGAGTAAAAGTATCTTTATTCAAGATGATATAATCTTCTATGTAGAAAATCCTAAGGAATCCAAAAAAATATATTAGTACTAATGAGTTCAGCAAAATTACAGGAAACATCATCAATATACAAAATCCATTATATTTCTACACAACAGCAATATATGATCTGAAAATGAAACTAACAGTTCCATCAATAATACCATCAGAACAATAAATATAAATTTAACAAAACAGTTGAAAACTACAAAACAGCAGCAAAAGAAATTAAAGAAGATCTAAATAAGAGGAATTCTATCCACGCTCACAAATCAGAAAACATAGTTTTTTTGTGTGTGGTTCAATCCCCTGGGTACTGGGGATTGAACCCAGGGGCATTATACTACTGAGCGTGTTACCCCAGGTCTATTTTATTTTTTACTTTGAAATAGGGTCTAAGGTGTGGAGGGCCTTGCTAAGTTGCTGAGGCTGGCTGCAAACCTGAGATCCTGCTGTCTCCACCTCTCAAGTACTAGGACTACAGACGTGTGCCACAATACCCACCTGAACACATTATTATTAAGATGGCAATGCTCCCCCAAATTGATGTGCAAATCAATCCACCCTCTACTAGAACTCCAGCTATTTTTATAGAAAGGGACAAGCTAATCCTAATATTAATATTGAAATGAAAAGACCCAGAATAACATAAATAATTTTGCAAATAAAACAAAGTTGGAGGATTCATACTTCTCAATTTCATAACTTACTACAAAGTTATAGAAAACTGACACGGTATGGTACTGGCATAAAGACAGACATATATATCAATAGAGTAGAACTGAGAGTCCAGAAACAAACCTTTACATTTAAGATCAACTGATTCTTTACAAGGGTGCCATGACAATCAGTGGAAAAAGAATAATCTTTTCAAATCTTATGCTGTGAAAACTATATATCCTCATGCACAAAGAGTGGAGTTGGATAAAAGACCAATATGCAAGTACTGATACTACTCAACTTTTCCTTCCTTTCCTCCCCTTCCTTCCCTTCCTTCCTTCCATCCTTCCTTCCTTCGCTATACCCAGCCCTATTTTTATTTTTAATTTTGAAACAGAGTCTCACTAAGTTGCAGAGAGCCTCACTAAGTAGCTGAGACTGGCCGCGAACCTGCAATCCTCCTGTCTCAGCCTCCCAAGTACTGGGATTACAAGCGTGCACCACCACACTGGGCTCTACACTACTCAACTTTAAAAGGAAAACAGGGATAAAATGTCCAGACATTGAATTTGGCAATGGTTACTTATGCATGATGCCAAAACAAGAAACCAAAGAAAAAAATGGATAAACAGAATATAATCAAAATTAAAATGTCTGTGCTTCAAAGGACACTACTACATCAAGAAATGAAAATAAGCCGGGCGTGGTGGCGCACCCTTGTAATCCCAGTACTTGGGAGGCTCAGACTGGAGGATCCAGGTTCGCCGCCAGCCTCAGCTACTTAGTGATCTCCTCCGCGACTTAGTGAGACTCTGTTTCAAAATAAAGAATAAGCCAGGCGTGGTGGCGCATGCTTGTAATCCCAGTACTTTGGGAGGCAGAGACCGGAGGATCCGGGTTCGCGGCCAGCCTCAGCTCGCTCTCTCTCTCTCTCTCTCTCCCTGTCTCTCTCTCTCACTCCTTAGCGAGGCCCTCCTCAACTTCGTGAGAACCGGTTTCAAAATAAAGTATAAAAAATAGGGCCAGGGGCGTAGCACGGAGGAAGAACGCCCCTGCGTTCAATCCCCGGTACTGCAAAAAAAATAATAAAATAAAATAAAATAAAGAATAAAAAAATAGGGCTGGGGGTGTAGCTCAGAGATAGAATGCCCCTGGGTTCAATCCCCAGTACTGCAAAAAAAAAAAGAAATGAAAATAACTCACAAAATGATATAAATTATTTGCCAAATATATGATAAGCAATTTGTATTCGGAATAAAAAAGAACTTTTACAACTCAATAATAAAAAGACAATAACCCAATTAAAAATTGCATATAGAGCTGGGCACAGTGGTACATGCCTATAATCCTAGTAATAGGAAGTATGACACAACAGGATCACACGTTTGAGGCCAGTGTGCAGTAATTTTAGCAAGACCCTGTTTCAAAAGGAAAAAATAAAGCCAGGCATGGTGGCGCACGCTTGTAATCCCAGTACTTGGGAGGCTGAGTCAGGAGGGTCACAGGTTCAAAGTCAGCCTCAGCTACTTAGTGAGGCCCTCCACAACTTAGTGAGACCATGTTTCAAAATAAAAAATAGGGCTGGGGGTGTAGTTCAGAGATAGAATGCCCTGGGTTCCATTGCCAGTTCCAAGAAAGAGCTGGGGGTATATCCCAGAGGTAGAAGGCCCCTGGGTTCCAACCCTAGTACTACAAAAAAAAAAAAAAGAAGAAAAAGGATTAGGAGTGTAGCTCAATGGTAAAAGCACCCCTAGGTTCAATCCCCAGTAGGATGTGTATGTGTGTGCATGCACAGGCACGTGCGCACACACACGCACACACACACAGCATATAGGATGTGAATAATCTCCACAGAAGACATATAAATGACTAATAACTACATGAAAAGATGCTCAATAACACTAGTCATCAGAGAAATGCAAATCACAACTATAATGAGATACCATTTCACACCCACTAGGATGGCTAGAATAAAAATAACAGATAGGGTATTCAATGGCATGGGGAAACCACAACTTTGATACAATGCTGAATATGAAATGATGTACTCAATTTGGAAAACAGCCTGAACAGTTTGTCAAAAATTGACCTGTGATCAACAACAGTACTTTTTGAATAGCTTTATTCAAAATCTGAATGTATTTTTTGTTCTGTTTAGTTCCTACTTCATAGATATCAATTATCCCTGTTACAGGTTATCATTTTCCATCTTCCACATTCATTCTTTTTTCTGCATATTGAAACATATCCTCTTTTGTCTTTCTTCAACATCAGTTATTTAATTTTCACGTATGTTTCCTCTATTTCTTGAACTCATACAGGTGTTGTTTTATGCCTCCGCTTGAGTGTATAGGGGAGAGAGGAGTACTGGGGATTGAACCAGTGAACCAGTACACCTGGTTCAATCTATTCTAGTTTCTGAAATTCTATGGCTAATCTAATCTAGATTCTGAAATTCTATAGCCAAGCTACACCCCAAGCCCTTTTTATTTTTTGTTTTGAAATAGGGTTTCACTAGATTGCTTACAGTCTCTCACTACATTTCTGAAGCTGTCCGCAAACCTGCCATTGTCCTTGTCTCAGACTCCTAAGTACTGGAATTACAGGCATGCACCACCATGCCCCACTCCTCCACTTCATTTATTAGCTAGAAAATCTATTTTTAGTTAAGTCTTTTTTTTTTTCTGGCAGTACTAGGGATTGAACTCAGGGTCTCTCTACCACAAGCCAGCTGTCCCCCCACATTTTTTTTAAAATTTTGAGTCATAGTATTGCTAAGTTCCCCAGGCTGGCCTTGGACTTATGATCTCCTACCTCACCCTCTCAAGTTGCTGGGGTTATAGATGTGTGTCAATGCACCTGCCTCATTCTGGTATTTTATAGTATTGAATGTGTGATACCTCTTTATTGGATTCATGTTCATAAATTCTTCTATACTGTAAAATATGAGGAATTTTCCCCTTCTTAGGGTATCTTCTCTACAAACACAATGAAGTGTTTCTTTTTTATTATTCATTGACTTCCTTATATACCTGTAGATAACCATTTTTACATCGATTATTAAATACTTTAAACATACAAGAGGCACAAGAAATAACACACTAAACACTTGGGATTGATAACTCAGATGAAAAAATAAAGGCCCATGCACCCACACCCCTCACTGATCTCATTCCAAAAGTATCAGATCCCAAGATCTCCCACTGCTAGAATTAGCAAAATGAGGAACTTAAAATGACTATCATACTTAGGGTCAAGGATTTAAAGGAGAAAATGGTGTTAATGAATTGCCACATAAAAAGTTTCAGGAGAGAAATGGAAACTGTACAAAAGAAACACATGGATATTTTCAAACTAAAAAAATAATTTCTAAAATGAAAAATCTACTCTATGCATTGAAGAGGAGACGAGAAACAGCAAAGTGAACTTGAAACAAGATAAAAATTATCCACTATAAAGAACACAAATAATGAAACAGACGACAAATATTAGAGGGCTTCCCTAAGTAGCTGAGGCTGGCAGTGACCGTGTCATCCTGTCTCAGCCTCTCAAAGTACTGGGAATACATGCATGCACCACCATGCCCGGCTTTTCAATAACTTTAAATAGAATCTTGTAGACATTATTTAATTAAAATATTGAAAAAATCACCTTGAGAGTTTAACTGTTGAGCTTTATTTTTTATTTATTGATTGATTGATTGATTGTACTTGAGATTGAGTCCAGGGGTGCTCTACCTTAGAGGCAACACCCCCAGCTCTCTTTTATTTTTTATTTTGAAATAGTATGTCACTAAGTTGTGGAGTGCCTCACTAGTTGAGGAGGCTGGCTGTGAACCTACAATCCTCCTGTCATAGCCTCCCAAGTACTGGGATTATACATTTCTGTTAATTTTAAGTAGTAGTATTTGTTTCTGCCATTTTACTATATGTTTTCCATTTATTTTACTCTTTAATTTTTCCTTTCTTGGTTTCCTTTTGATGGAAGATTTTTTATGATCCTTTAAAGGTTTAAAAATCTTATTTTTGCTATTCTTTTGGTTGTCCTCAAAGCAACGTTCATTTATCTGTATTAATTTCCTAAACTACATAAGTGTCCATAATATACTAATTCAAGAGAAATATAGCTGCCTTCCTTCCCTGCAGTTTTCACCAAAATACATCCTAACATTTCCTGTATTTGTTTCTAAGATTTTAAAACAGAAAGTCTGATTATCTACCATTATGCTAGATATTCGTGATCTAATGAAAAGTAATCTAGATACTTACTTGTGATTTATATTAGGTTTCATGGCATATAATAAATGCATTTTTATAGGGGTAAAATTCTATATACAATAAACCATATTCATTTTACAGACACAGTTGGATAAATTAGATAAATGCATTCATCACATAACCATCACCAAAAGAAGACACAGAATATTTCCATCATGGCCAAAATGTTCCCCATGCGCTTTCATGGAAAATCCCCCACATACACTCACCGCAACCCACGTAAAGGCCATCCATATAAATTGTTTTGCCTTATTTAGAATTTGACATAAACTAAAAAGTATGCCCTCTTTCGTGTAAGGCTTTGTTCAGCAGCATAACGTTTTAAAAATACATCTATATAAGTCTTTGTGTAAACATGTTATAATTTTTCTCAGACAAATGAGATTAAATTCATGGAATATGTGAGAAAAATATACTTATATTTATGAAAACAAACAAACTGATTTAAAAAATAACTGTACAATCTTACAATGCCAATGAGTGAATTAGAGTTCCAAATGGTCAACATCCATATTCTCAATTAGTTTCATCAACTTCTTACCTTCTAGCCTTCATAGAGTATGTTAATGAGACCTCGGAGTGATTATAATTTGTAATTCCCTGAAGACTAATCAAGTTGGACATTTTTCATGAGCCTATAGACCACATGTGTATCTTCTTTTGTGGAAATTTATGTTCATATATTTTGTCCATTTTTTGTTTATTTTTTAATTATTTATTTATTTTGAATTGGTGCATTGTAAACATACAACTTGATGGGTTTTGGGGTGGTAGAAGTATACATGCACACAATGGTCAATTAGCCCTCCCTGAATACCCACCACCATTCCCTCCCCTTCCCTCTTTCTCATGCTCTCATAGTAGTTGACTTTGGTATATTTGCATATATACATCCTGTGCATTAGGGTGTTTCCCCTCTTCCCCCTTCCATCCCCCTCAGTTAGTTCTTCTTTACTTATCGGAGGTTTTCTCCATCTTTTTCTGGAGTCCTCCTATGCCCTATTATCCCTAGCTTCCACACATTAGGGAGAGCATCCAACTTTTCACTTTTTGTGACTGACTAATCTCACTAAGCATAATGCTCTCTAATTCCAACCACTTTCCTGCAAATGATGTAATTTTGTTCTTCTTGATGGCTGCATAAAATTCCATTGTGTACATATCCCATACTTTTTTAATCTATTCATCAGTTGATGGGCTACTTGGCTGGTTCCATAGTTTGGCAATTGTGAATTGTACAGTTATAAACATAGGCATACATTAGTCTGGTAATTTGATTTCCATTCTTTTGAGAGCTACCTAGACGTAGTATCGCTGGGTCATAAGGTAGATTCACTCCCAATTTTCTGAGGCTCCTCCACACTGTTTTCCAAAGTGGCTGCACTAATTTGCAATCCCACCAACAGTGTATTAGAGTTCCTACTTCTCCACATCCTTGCCAGCATGTGTTGTTGTTTGTGTTTTTAATGACTGCCATTCTAACTGGGGTTAGGTGAAATTTCAGGGTAGTTTGATTTGCATCTCCCTGATTGCTAATGATGTTGAACATTTTTTCATAAATTTATTGACTGTATTTTTTCTTTTGTGAAGTATCTATTTAGTTCAATTGCCCATTTTTTATTGGGTTGTTTGTGCTCTTAGCGGTGACTTTCTTGAGTCCTCTGTATGTTGTAGATATTAGTCCTCTATCAGAGGAGTAGCTGGCAAAAATCTCCCTTTCTGTTGGCTCTCTGTTGAGGTTTCTGATAGTTGCCTTTGCTGTACAGAAGCTCTTCAGTTTAATGCAATCCCACATATTCTCTTGGTAACATCTTGTGCCTTTGGGGTTTTGTTGAGGAAGTTTTTGCCTGTGCCTATGTGTTGAAGTGTTGGACCTATGCCCTCTTCAAGTAGCAGCAAGGTCTCTGGTCTGATTTCCAGGTCTTTGATCCATCTTGAATTGACTCTGTGTACAGGGTGAGAAAGTGGGGTTTATTTCCATTTTTCTGCATGTGGTTAACCAGTTTTTCAACACCATTTGTTGAGAGTCTATCTTTTTTCCAGTGTATGTTTTTGGCTCTTTTGTTAAAAATCAATTGGCTGTAAGTGTGCAAATTTGTCTGTCTTCTCTTCTGCTCCATTGGTCTATGGGTCTGCATTTGTGTTAATACCATGCTGTTTTTATTACTATGGCTCTGTAGTATAGCTTGAAGTCAGGTATTGTGAGGCCTCCTGCATGGTTCTTGTTGCTGATAACTACTTTGGCTATTCTGTTTTATATGTTGTTCCAAATGAATCTAAGGACTGATTTTTCTATGTCTGTGAAGAAAGACCTTGGGTAATTGAATGGGTATTGCATGAAATCTGTAGATCACTTTTGGAAGAATGGCCATTTCGAGGATATTTATTCTGCCTATCCAAGAGCATGGGAGGTCTTTCCATCTTCTAAGATTTTCTTCAATTTCTTTTTTCAATGTTTTATAATTGTCTTTGTAAAGGTCTTTTACATCCTTGGTTAGGTTTATTCCTAACTATTTTATTGTTTTGGGGGCTATCATGAGTGGAAATGCTTTCTGGCTTTCATTTTCAGTGGATTTCTGGTTGACGTATAGAAAAGCTTCTGATTTTTTAAGATTGATTTTGTATTCAGACACTTTGCTGAACTTGATCAGTTCTATAAGCCTTTTGGTTGAGTTTGTTGGGTCTTCTTTTTTTTTTTTTTGCGGTACTGGGGACTGAACCCAGGGGCATTCTACATCCAAGCTATACCCTCAACCCTATTTTTTTATTCTTTATTTTGAAACAGGATCTCACTAAGTTTCGGAAGGCCTCACTAAGTAGCTGCAGCTGGCCACAAACCTGCGATCCTCCGGTCTCAGCCTCCCAAGTACTGGGATTACAAGCATGTGCCACCACGCCCAGCTTTTGTGGGGTCTTCTAAGTATAACATCATGTCATCTGCAAATAGAGATAGTTTCATTTCTTCTTTTCCTATTTGCACTCCTTTGATTTCCTTCTCTTGCCTTATTGCTCTGGCTAGAGTCTCTAGTACTATATTGAAAAGGAGTAGTGATAGTGGACATCTTTGTCTTGTTCCTGTTTTTAAGGGGAACTCTCATAGTTTTCCCCCATTCAACATGATGTTGGCTGTGGGCCTACTGTATATTGCCTTTACATGATGTTGAGGTATGATCCTTCTATTCCGATTCTCTGCAGTGTTTTTATCATGAATGGGTGTTGGATTTTGTCAAATGCTTTTTCAGCATCTATTGAAATGATCATGTGATTTTTGGCATTAGTTCTATTTATGTGGTGGATTGCATGGATTATTTTTCATTTGTTGAACCAGCCTTGCATCTCTGGGATGAACCCGACTTGGTCATGATGTATGATTTTCATGATGTGGTTTTGAATGCACGTTGCTAGTATTTTGTTTAGAAGTTTTGTGTCTGAGTTCATCAACAATATAGGTCTGCAGTTTTCTTTTCTTGAGCTGTCTTTATTTGGTTTTGGTATCAATGTGATGTTGGCTTCATGGAATGTATTTGGGAGGGTCCCATTTCTTTCTTTTCACAGAATAGATTGAGGAGTATTGGGATTAGTTCTTCTATAAAGGTTTTATAAAATTCACCTGGGAAACCATATAGACTTGGGCTTTTCTTTGATGGTGGGCTCTTTATTGCTGCTTCAATCTCTTTGATTGCTATTAGTCAATTTAAATTTTCTATACCTTCTTGATTCATCTAGGAAGTTTGTACATGTCCAGAAATTTATCAGTTTCGTCTAGGTCTTCCATTTTGTTGGAGTATAGTTTTTCAAAGTAGTTTCTGAGAATCCTCTGAATTTCCATGCTGTCAGTGGTAATATCACCCTTTTCATCTCTGATTTTAGTAATTTGGGTTGATTCTCTCTTTCTTTTGGTTAGGTTGGCTACTGTATCTTGTTTATTCTTTCAAGGAACCACCTTTTGGTTTTGTTGATTTTTTATATTGTTTTTTTATTCTCTACTTCATTGATTTCTGCTCTGATTTTAATAATTTCCTGTCTTCTACTGGCTTCGGGTTAGACTGTTCCTATTTTTCAAGGGCTTTTAGGTGTGTCATTAGGTTATTTATTTGGTGATTTTCTGTTCTTCTTATGTGAGCACTCACTACTATGGAATTTCTTCTTAATAATGCCTTCAGAGTGTCCCAAAGATTTTGATATGTTGTATCTCTGTTTTCGTTTGTTTCTAGGAATTTCTTAAATTCTCCCCTTTTTTTCTTCTGTGACCCATTCCTCATTCAGCAGTGTGGTGTTCAGTCTCCAGGTGTTTATGAGGTTTCTCTGGGTCTTCTTATAGTTGATTTCTAGTTTTATTCCACTATGGTCTAAAAAGATGCAGGGGATTATATCACACTTTTTGAACTTGCTAGTACTCACTTTGTGGCCTAGGATATGGTCTATTTTAGAGAAGGTTTCATGAACAACTGAAAAAAATGTGCATTCAGCTATAGTTGGGTGGAATATTCTGTATGTGTCTAGTAGGTCCATTTGCTTTATGGTGTTCCTTAGGTCAGAGGCATCTTTACTGACCTTTTGTCTTAAAGATCGATCTAGTGGTGTGAGAGGGGTGTTGAAGTCTCCCAATATTATTGTATTGGCATCAATGTGTGATTTAATGTCGTGAAGAGTTTCTTGTATGAAAGTGGTTGCACCTATGTTTGGGGCATAAATGTTGACTATTGTTATATCCTCTTGCTGGATTGTTCCTTTTACCAGTAAGAAATGACCTTTTTAGTCTCTTCTGATAAGTTTAGGTTTGAAATCTAATTTGTCTGACATTATAAATGCTACTCCTGCTCGTTTTCGAGTTCCGTTAGCGTGGATTACCTTGCTCCATCCCTTCTCTTTTAGTTTGTATCTTTACTTATAAGGTGTGTTTCTTGCAGGCAGCATATAGATGGATTGTGACTTTTAATCCATTTGGCCACCTTATATCTTTTGATTGGGGAATTGAGTGCATTTATATTCAGCATGATTATTGAGAGATGAGTTTTATTTCCTAACATTTTGAATTTTAATTTCTGTTTGAGGTAGTGTTTGTTCTTTGCCTAGTTGTTTGTTTGAAGGAAATCACTGTTTCTCTGGTTCTGGCATTTCTTTATTATTTCTTCTTTGTAATTAATCTCTTTGATTATTTTCTCCAGTGCTGGTTTGGAAGACATAAAGTCTTTCAGCTTCTTTTTGTCATGGAACGTTTTTATTTCCCCATCAAATTTGATAGAAATCTCTGCAGGGTAGATAAATCTTGGCTGGAAGTTGTTTCCCAGAGTTTGGAATATGTTGCTCCAGGCCCTCCTGGCTTTCATGACTTGGTTTGGAAGGTCAGAAGTGATTCTTATTGCAAACCAATAAGAATGTTACTTGGTCTTTTACTCTCACTGCCTTTAAGATTCTTTCCTTCGCCTCTACATTAGTTAATTTGATAATTATGTGCTGTGGTGAACCTCTTCTCTGAGCTTGTCTATATTAGGGGTTCTATATGTTTCCTGTACCTGTGTGTCAATGCTTTTTGTTTGGAAAATTTTCTAATATTACTTCGCTGAATAGATTATTGATTCCTTTGGTTTCAGCTGCTATTCCCTTTCTATGCATATTATTCTTAGGTTTGCTCTTTTAAGATTGGCTGAGGTATCTTCAATGTCCAATTCATGCTGTCAAATTTTTTTCTAAATACTATGCATTCATTTTTGGAGAGGTCGTCTTCAAAGAGTGAGATTCTGTTTTCCATGTGGTCTAGTATATTGTTGATGGTTTGTATTGATGCCTTCATTTCAATTATTGCATCCTTCACTTCCTTCAGAGCTTCTTTTTGATTCCTGTTCAGTGTGTCAACAGTCTTTATTTGATCCTTCATTCTTTCAGATTCTCTGTATTCTTTTCGGAAATCCTGTATCATTTCTACTATTAACGTTCTGAATTGTCCTTCTGACAATCTTTGCACTTCTGCGTTGGCGGGTTCTGTTGTTGAGGGGTTGTGGGAGTTCATTGTTTCTTTGCTATTCTTCCTTCTCATGATTTCAGGTTTCTTAAGTTTATGTCTTTGTTGCTTTTGGTAGCTCTCTCTCTTACTCTGTAGGTTTCCTATGTCTAATTTCTCTCCCTTTATAGTATCTTATTGTGGAGGTAGATATTTGCTTCTAGGTGAGCCTTAAGGGGAATAGCCTTTACTGAATTGTTAGTCTCACTTGTTCAGTATAATGTCCATTTGCAGGCCCAATTTTTGGTCTCCTTCAGTGATTGGGACTTTGACTGGCACCTCTCACGACCTGTGCAGGAGACCAGTGCCGCTATTGCCCCTGTCACTGCAAGTGTGGGTCTCCACATTCTGCACTGGGGCTGTCCCTGTGTCTCTCTGTCTACACCTATGACAGGTGCCACCAGCAGGGGGCCCCAGGCTTGTGTCTCTCTTTGCCTACAGAAGCGGTGGATGTCGCTTTGACACGATTCCATGCAAACACGGAACTCTATGTTTTCCACAGGGGGCTGGTTTGGTCCAATTTTTCCCCAGGTACCACAACTGTATGTCCTGTGGCGATTCCTGGGGGCTCTAGAAGGACACTGCAACCTGCTGGCTGCAAGTCTGTCCCACCCAAATGTCACAAGGGACTATCGGCTTATCCACACGTCTACCACGTCCCATAGCAGACTCCAATCCCACCTCCACCAGGGCAATCTGCACAGTGTCAGACCCCATGAGTTCCTGTGGCCGCACTGGGTGGTTTCTCCCTGGGGAGGCTTGATGACTTATGGTCTCCTTGAGCACTGCTCTTAATCTCTGCGGGAGAGAGTGGGCTCAGCTGCTCTTCCACAGGTTCTGGTCAGGCCTCTGGGCACTGGGGACTCAGCCGAGCGTGGAAGAAACTGGTGCTCGCTTTTGTTGCTGATGCTCTGCAGTTGCTGGTTTTACAACATGTCCCTGGCTTCTTTTTGGTGGCCTGCAGAAGCCGCAATTCCGGTAGCCACCAGCATGGTCTGACCAAGATGGCGCCGCTGCCACTTCTGTCACCGCAGCAGTTCAGGTCTGTGTCACGAGTGGAGCGAGTTGCTGCTTGGCTTCACTGCTGTTATTCTGAAGTTGCTGGATTTACAACAGGTTGCTGGCCACAGCACTGTCACCGCCACCTAATGGTCTCTATTTTGTCCATTTTGGCTTTTTTTTTTTTTTGTGGTACTGGGGATTCAACCCAGGGACTTCTACCTCCGAGCTCCACCTCCAGCCCTATTTTTATTCTTTATTTTGATACAGGGTCTCACTAAGTTGCAGAGGGCCTCACTAAGTAGCTGAGGCTGGCTGTGAACCTGTATCCTCCGGTCTCAACCTCCCAAGTACTGGGATTACAAGCGTGCGCCACCACGCCCGGCTTATAGTCCATTTTTAAACTTAATTTATCTTTATTATTGCAAGAGTTCTTTTTATATTTTGTTTACAAGTCTATTATCAGGTATAAGAATCATAAACTATATATTTAAGCCTTCCACATACTTGTTAAACTTGTCCTGAACTACTCCATATTTATATATGTTATATTAGTTATCCACTGCATATTAAATCACTACAAAAGCCAGGCATGGTGGCGCGTGCCTGTAATACCAGTACTTCGGAGTATGAGACAGAAGGATTGCAGGTTCAAAGCCAATCTCAGCAACTTAGCAAGGCTCTCAGCAACTCAGTAAGACACTGATTCCAAATAAAAAATAAAATAGGGCTGGGAATTGTAGCTCAGAGTTAGAATACCCTGGATTCAATCCTGAGAACCACAAAAGGAGGAAAAACAAAAAAAGATCACCGTAAAACCCAGCAATTTAAAACAACAGCTATCATATCTCACAGAGTTTCTAAAAGCAGCATAATTCAGGAAGAGTTACTTAGCTGAGTCGTTCTAATTCAGGGTATTTTTTAAGTTTGTATTGAAGCTATCAGACAAGGCTGCAGTCATCTCAAGATTGGAATAAAGCTAAAGAATCAGCTTCTAAGGTTACTCACGTAGTCGATGACAAACCTTAGTTCATTACTGCCTGTTAGCTGAAGATTTCAGTGGGACTCTCAAAAGGGCTGCTCACAAAAGGCAGTTTGTTTCTCTGAGCCAGGTATTTGAGAGATAGCAAGTGAAGAATTACTCAAGATGGAAATTGAAGTCTTACAATTTAACCTTGGAAATGACATACCATCCCTTCTGCCAGGTACTTTTTGTCACACAGACAACTCTTGCAAAATATGGGAGGGGCTGACTATACAAGGTTGTGATCTAGGAGGCTGGCTGACTCACACGGAACTCATAAATTTCATTTTCCAGATGTTAAAGAATAGAATATTACAATTAAATTTTGTATGTTTACCTGGTATTCTGAGATTGTTAAATTCACTTTTTAGTTCTAAGACCATTATTTAGATTTCTTAACTTCCTATATTAATTCTCATGTTGTCTACTGCATCTTTTTTATCTCTATACCTTTTGTTTCTTTTTGTTGCTTTAATCCTCTCCCTGTGAACTTTAGTAGAATTTGAGTGGCAAAAGCAGATGTCCTTGGCCATGTTCCTAATATTAGGGGAAAAAGTTGCTGTAGGTTTTCATGGCATCCTTTATAAAGTGACGTATGTTTCCAGGAAGCTAATAGGTATGAGAGAAATAGGTGTGGAATTATGACAAGCTTCATCTGAGATGATCATGCTTTTCTTTTATAGATGGTTAACATGGTGAGTTGATTTGTTACTACAGTTTTGATCTTGAGTGTGTCCCCCATTCCCAGCTTAGCACTACTGAGAAGTGGTGGAAGCTTTAAAAGTTGAGCCTAGTAGAAGATCTTGGGGTCAATGGGGGTGTTGCCTCAAATAGGACAGTGGGACCCTAGTCTCTGTCACTCTCTTGCTTGCCAACCATGAGGTGAGCAGTTCTACTCTGTTACCTGTACCTGCCATGATGTGCTGTCCTGCTCAAATCAACAGGGCCAACTAATCATGGACAAGAACCTGTAAAACTGTGATCCAAAATCAATCTTTCACTTTACAAGATGACTATCTCAGGTAATTGGTATAGTAATAACTGACTAACAAAATTATCAAATCTATCTTTCATTTCTGAAATAAATTTAAATTGATCTTGTATTATCCTTTAATATTTTGCTGAATTCAGCTAGTTCTTATTTCAGTAAGGCTTTTTCCATCCATCGTAATGAAGTTATGTTGGCCTATAGTTTTCGTGTAATGTTTTTATCTGCTTTGGTAGCAAACTAATAATACTAGACTTAAAACATGATTTGGATTATGTTCCCCATTCCTCTATATTCTGAAAGAACTGTGGAGAACTGGTATATTATTCCTTTCTTAAATGTTTCTTAAAGGACATTCACTATTGAACTTACCAAGGTCTGAACTTCTCTGTGTTTGTGTGTGGCAAAGATTTTAATTACAGATTCAACATCATTAATATAAGGCTATTCAGGTTTCCTGGTTTCTTTCCCTTACATAAATTTTGATAGTGTTGACATTCAAACAATTTGTACATTTCACATTAATTGTTTCATTTATCATCATAAAAGTTGATAATCTCCCCCCTCAAGCTTTTGATGTCTATAGCATATGTAATTATGTTCACTTTCATTCCAAATAATAGCTTTCTGTCTTCTTATACTGTCTTGGTCAGAATTTGTACAGCTGCACTGTCCTATGAAGCAGTCACTAGTTAAGTGCTGTTGTGTAAGTTTAAATTTATTAAATAAAATTAAAACTTGTTTCAATTGTGCCAGCTGCATTTCAGGTGATTAACAGGTACCTAGGAGCTATAGTCAGTGTACTCGAAGAACTTTTTCATCATCACACAAAGTTCTACTAGAGTGCTGGGCTAGAGATTTATCAGATTCACTGCCTTTTAAAAAAAAAATTACAGCTTTAAGTTTCACTGATTTTCTCTATATGTCACTGATTTTAGTCTCAACTTTATTTACTTCCTTATATTTATTTATTCTGGGTATAATGTTCTTTTTCTTCCTACATTCTGAAATGTGAAGGCTTAAATCATTGGTTTTATTTTACCTTACTTTTTCCGAATATAAGAATTTAAGTTTTTCTATTTTTATTATTTTTCTTTGCAGTAAAAGTTTTCTTTCTAAGTACTTCTTTAGATGCATTCCACACATTGTAACATGTGTTTCCACAGTCATTCAGGTCGAAATACTATTGACTCATGAGTTATACACATTTTATTTCCCAAATATTTGAGGGTTACCTAGATAGTTTTCTGTTAGAGATTTCCATTTTAATTCCATTTTGGTCAAACAATGTACTTAAATTTTTCAATCACTTGTGAGATCGTACTAATGCCTGAGGCCAGAAACATTAAGGCAGGCATGGTCAACAAGGTAAGGGTAATGAGCATTTCCTTTCTCTGGCAATTGCTAATCCTTAATCTTATTGATCATTATATTCTCAATTGTCACATGTCTGAATTGAAAGCCAGAAATATGGAAGTGAGACTAAATTCTTCTATGCTACCCCTCTCTCTTCCTCAGACCATCTGATTCATTCTCCTATCCAGGGTTCTTGAACTTTTTTTTATGTGCTTTTACTGGTACATTATAGTCTCACATCATAATGTAAGTCATGTTGACAGTGACATATATGCACACAGCACTTGGCGACCCCCACACCTCCCCATTTCCTCCCTTCCCAATACAGAGTACTGAGATTGACATTGGTATATTCACATATGTACACATAGTCGATGGTAGTAATTCCATTAATGAACCTCACTCTTCCTCCTCCCCTTCCCTTAGACCACCTCTCTGGCTCCAATGAGGTTTCTCCTCCATTATCTAGAGACCCTCTGGTATCCCAATTACTCCCTAGCTTGCACATATTAGAGAAAACATATGACCCTTCACTTTCTTTTTTTTTTTTTTTTTTTTTTTTTTTTTTT
>PVJS01031340.1:0-23470 GCA_004027185.1 Glis glis | reverse complement strand
TCATACATCTTGAAGGATTTCAGGGTGGTTGACATATACATGCACTCATCGGTCAATTAGCCCTCCCCAATTCCCACCCCCTCCCTCCCCCTCCCTCCCCCTCCCTCCCCCTCCTTCCTGTTTTCAGCATAGTAGTTGACTTTGATATCTTTGTGTATGTCCATCCTGTGCACCAGTTTGTTTCCTTCTCCTTCCCTCCCGTCTCCTCCAGTTAGTTCACCTTCTTCACTCATCTGAGGTTTTCTCTCTTTGTCTGGAGTCTCTCCTGTGCAGGGTTGTAGTTCATCCTCCCATGACCTCAATACTGGGGTACTCTGGGGCGGGGCCGGGGGCTCGCCCACCCCATGTCCCCAGCATTGGGGGTCTCTGGGGGTGGGGCTGAGAGCTCACCCGCCCCATGTCCCCAGTGCCAGGAGGGTCTCCGGGGGTGGGGCCAAGGGCTTGCCCGCCCCATGTCCCCAGAGCTGGGGGGAGGGGTTCTCTGGGGGGAGGGCCAAGAGCTCACCCACCTCATGCCCCCAGCGCTGGGGGGTTCTCTGGGGGCAGGGCTGAGGGCTCGCCGGCCCCGCGTCCCCAGCGTGGGGGTCTCTGGGGGCGGGGCCGAGGGCTGACCCACCCGTGATCTCAGTGCTGGGCTGCTGGGGGAGGGAGGAATGTCTCATTTACCTAAGTCCTCAGTTCTGGGGTGTTCCAGGATAGTGTTGGTCTGCTCATGGGGGACCGTGGCTCGCTGGCTCGTGTTCTCAGAGTTGGGTTGCTCCTGTGTGTGGCCACCTCTTCTTTGTCTCTCCTCATCGCACTCATTGCGGGAGCAGAGGCTCACGGCCCACCCCTTGAAACCATTGTTGTTGTAGGTTCGGGTCTGGATTGACTTGGGCTTCATCATGTTCCGGAGTTGGTCGGTTTCAATGGTGGTCTATAGGTGCTGGTTTCACAAGGATCTGCTGTCTCTTTGCTGTCGGTCTTCCAGAGTCGCGATGTAGGCATAGATGGCGCCTTCGCCTCTGCTCTCTACTTACCAGGTGAAATGCGTGGAGCTCTGTTTAGCCCCCGCTCTGTCCGCTGCCTCTCACCCCGCTGCTCTTCGGCTCTCTGTTTGTTGGGTTTTGGCTGCCCTAGTTTCCTTGTTAAGAAGCCGTCTTCCCACCGGCCGATTTCCGAGTTTCGGGGTGCTGGCGACACGCTGCCTCCCTTCATCTCACTCACCTGTGTCCTCGTTGCTGGGAGGCTCTGGGGCGGCCATGCTACGTCCGTCCATGTCCTCAGTGCTGGGGTGTTCTGCGCCGGTGCTAGGCTACTCCAGGGGCGCCGTGTTTCACCCGCTCGTTTTCTCGGTGTTGGGGTGCTCCTGTGCCTGGCCACATCTATGTCTCTCCACCACGCTTTATTTGCGGGGCTGAGGCTCCCGTCCCCCCCTTTGCAGTCGTTGCCGTTGTAGGTGTGGATCTGGTTCGACTTGGGCTTCATCGTGGTCTGATGTCGGCTGCTTTCGATGGTGGACTAGAATCGCTGGTTTCACAAGAATCAGCTGTTTCTTTGCTGGAGGTTCCGGGAGCCGCTGGCGTGGCTCAGCTAAGATGGCGCCTTCGTGTCCGCTCCCCGCTTACCAGGTGAAATGCTCTGAGCTCCCTGCCGCCCTCTGCTCTTTCCACTGCCTCGCATTCCGCTGCACTTTGACTCTCATTGTTTTGTTGAGTGTTGGCTGCCCTACTTTTCTTGTCAAGAAGCAGTCTTCCCGCCAGCCGAGCTCCAACTCTCAGAGTGCCAGCGGCACGCTGCCTCTTGCTATCCCGCCATCTTGGCTCCCATAATAAAACTTTTAATCGAGTGTGGTGGTACACACTTATAATCCCAGTACTTGGGAGGCTGAGACAGGAGGCTTGCAGGTTTGAGGTCAGCTTCAGCAACTTAGACCCTCAGCATCTTAGTGAGACCCTGTTTCAAAATAAAATAATAATTTTAAAAAGGGTTGGAGGTGTAGCTTGGAGATAGGATGCCCCTGGATTCGATCCCCAGTACCAAAAACACACTCATAACAAACAAAACCTACAGATTGAGGAAGTTCAGTGTACCCAGCCAGAATAAATACGAAGACAATCAGGGCTGGGGATGTGGAACCTTTGGGTAGAGTGCTTGCCTAGCATGCAAAGGCCTAGGTTCAAATCCCACTGCTGAAAACACACACACACACACACACACACACACACACACACACACACACCAAACAGAAAACCCAGTTACAAAGAAATTAATATTAGAGGGAGAATCTAGAGAGCAGCTGGAGAACTTTCTAAAATTTAGGCCTAGGAAAACAAGAATGGAAAACTGCAGACTTCATGTCGAAACAATGCAAGTCAGGAGGCAATGGAAGCATATTTTACAAGTGAGGAAGAAAAAAATTTGTCACCTTAGAATGGTATCAGTGGAGCCGGGCGTGGTGGCGCACACTTGTAATCCTAGTACTTGGGAGGCTGAAACAGGAGGATCTGGGTTTGCAGCCAGCCTCAGCTACTTAGTGAGGCCCTCCGCAACTTAGCGAGACCCTGTTTCAAAATAAAGAACAACAACAAAAATAGGGCTGGGGGTGTAGCTCGGAGGTAAAAATGCCCCTGGGTTCAATCCCCAGTACCCCCCAAAAAAAAAAAAGAATGGTATCAGTGGAATGGAGAGATAAAAATATTTTTTGAAAACAGAGACTTTGTTACCACCAGAACCACAGTGTAAGAAATGCTAGACAAAGGCCTTTAGGCTAAAGGGAAATGATGCCCAATAAAATTTCAGGTTTATAGGAAAAACAAAAAAAGTGATAGATATAGTAAATATGTGAATAGATACAAAAGACGATTTTTCTTAACCTCTTTAAAAATTAGTTAGCTGGGAGTGGTCCCTTATGCTTATAATCCCAGTACTTGGGAGGCTGAGACAGGAGAATCACAGGTTCATAGCCAGCCTCAGCAACTTAGTGAGGCCCTGTTTCAAAAAAATAAAATAAAATAGGGGGGTGTAGCTCAGAGGTAGAATGCCCTGGGTTCAATCCCCAGTACTACACACATATACATGCAAATTAGTTAACTCTTTTTTTCTTCTATTGTTTATTTTGTTTTTGTTTTGTGGTACTGGGGATTGAACCCAGCTATACCCTCAGCCCTTTTTTCTTTTTCTTTTGGAACAGAGCCTCGCTAAGTTGCCAAAGGGTGGCCTTGAACCTGCGATCCTCCTATCTCAACCTCCCAGTACTGGGATTACAGGCATGCGCCACTGCACCTGGCTAGTTAACTCTTTAAAGCAAAAATAGCAATGTGTTCTGAGATTTATAATATATAAAAATAACATATATGACCACAATCACACAAATGACAGAAGAGAAGGTAATATATTTTTATAAGGTTCTTTTTTTTTTTGCGGTACTGGGAATTGAACCCAGGGGCGTTCTACCTCCAGGCTACACCCCTGGCCCTATTTTTTATACTTTATTTTTGAAACCGGGTCTCACAAAGTTGTGGAGGGCCTCATTAACTAGCTGCTGAGGCTGGCCTCGAACCCGGATCCTCCAGTCTCCGCCTCCCAAGTACTAGGTTTACAAGCGTGCGCCACCACGCCCGGCCTATAAGGTTCTTAACATTTTCCTTGAAGTGCAATAGTGTTGGAAGGTAGACTGTGCTGATGTTTGTTTTGGTACTGGAGGTTGAACCCAGGGACATTCTACCTCAGCTCCATCTCCAGCCCTTTTTATTTATTATTTTGAAACAGGGTCTTGCTAAGTTGCTGAGCATCTCATTCAACTGCTGAAGCTGGCCTTCAACCTGTGGTCCTCCTGTCTCAGCCTCCCAAGTACTGGGGTTACAGATGTGCACCACCGTTGCCAGGCTTGGACTATGCTAATTTTTTTTTTTTTTTGCGGTACTGGGGATTGAACTCAGGGGCGTTCTACCTCCAAGCTACACCCCCGGCCCTATTTTTTTATACTTTATTTTGAAACCGGGTCTCACAAAGTTGCGGGGGGCCTCACTAGGTAGAGAGAGAGAGAGAGAGAGAGAGAGAGAGAGAGACAGGGAGAAAGAGAGAGAGAGAGCTGAGGCTGGCCGCGAACCCAGATCCTCCGGTCTCCACCTCCCAAAGTACTGGGATTACAAGCGTGCGCCACCACGCCCGGCTGGACTATGCTAATTTAAGAATGCACACTGTCACCCCTCCTGGGGCAATTACCACGGTTTGGATAAGTGTCTAACACACAGAGGCCTGTGTGTTAGAGGCTCTCCCAACTGCCTATGGGCTTTGGGGAGGAGGTAGAGTCTTTGAGAGGTGGAGCCTAGGGGGAGGAGGTTAGGTCATTGGGGGTGTGCCCTTGAAGGGATGTGGGGACTTGGCCCCTTCTTTTCCTCTTTGTCTTTGCTCCCTGGCTGCCGAGAGGTAAACAAGCCTCCTCCACCATGTGCTCTGCTGTGAGCCCAGCCCTTCCAGGCCACGCCAGAGCCCCCAGACCTTGGCCAGCAGGTTGTAAGGGTGAGGGTAAGGCAGGGTCCAGGGCTGCAGCAGGAACAGCTTGCTCCAGGCTCCGCATCAGCCCAGGCAGCTACAGGTCTTGCTCCTGCTCCCGGTGGGCAGCTTGTGTGTGGGCCCCTGGACTCACTCCCAGGCCCCTTCCCCCTATCTGGCCCCCAGGACATACTCCACATCACAGGACCCTTGTGTTCAGACCAGCTGCTGTTTCTAGAAACTTCCTGACTGCTCAGTCCTTTGGGGTCCCCCTCCTCCAGTCACTGAGCACCCCACCACACGGAGAAAGTAAACCACCCATTTCTAATACTGTCCACTAGTTGCCCCGTGTTGTCCTTTCCATGAATGAAATCCTTCGTACGTTACACTATGAGACTCATCCGTGTTGTTGTGTATAGTTCACCCATTCTTTTTTGCGTGTGTGTGGAACTGGGGATTGAACCGAGGGGCGTTCTACCTCCGAGTTACACCCCCAGCCCTATTTTGTATTCTTTATTTTGAAACAGGGTCTCACCGAGTTGCAGAGGGCCTCACTAAGTAGCTGAGGCTGGCCCCGAACCCGGATCCTCCGGTCTCAGCCTCCCAAGTACTGGGATTACAAGCGTGCGCCACCACGCCCCGCTCTCACCTATTCTTAAAACTGACCGATAGCCAGTGTGTGAAGAGGGTCGGTACACTTTTAGCCCTCTGTCACAGAAGGGCATCTGGATTTATTTTAGTTGAGGGCTCTTATGAAGAGTGCTGGCGTGAATACTAACACTCACGTCTTTTGACGAACATATGGATCCTTTTCTCTTCTCTTCTCTTCTTTTCTCTTTTGTAGCACTGGGGATTGGATCCAGAGCCTCACATATGTTAGGCAAGCGCTCTACCACTGAGCTACACCCCAGCCCTCGTTTTTGTTGTTGTTGTTTGTGGTACTAGGGATTGAACCCAGGGGCATTCCACCTCTGAGCTATACTCCCAGATCTTTTTATTTTTCATTTTGAAACAGGGTCTTGCTAAGTTGCTGAGGCTGGCCTTGAACCTGCCATCCTCCTGTCTCAGCCTCCCACGTACTGGAATTACAGGCGTGCACCACCATGCCTGGTTTATAGCTCATGTCTTTTGGTGAATGCATGGATTCTTTCCCCTCCCCTCCCCTCCCCTCCCCTCTTTTCTGCAGTATTAGGGATTGAACCCAGAGCTTCATGGTATGTCAGGCAAGTGCTCCACCACTGAGCCACACCCCCAGCCCTCCTTTTTTGTTGTTGTTTCATTTTGAGACAGGTTCTCACTCAGTTGCCCAGGCTGGTCTTTTTTTTGTGTGTGTGTGTGTGGTACCGGGGATTGAACCCAGGGGCGTTCTACCTCCCTGCTACGCCCCTGGCCCTATTTTTTATACTTTATTTTGAAACCAGGTCTCACGAAGTTGCGGAGGGCCTCACTAAGTAGAGAGAGAGAGAGAGAGAGAGAGAGAGAGAGAGAGCTGAGGCTGACCTCGAACCTGCTATTCTCCTGTCTCCGCCTCCCAAAGTACTGGGATTACAAGCATGCGCCACCACACCCGGCTCTCCCAGGCTGGTCTTGAACTTGTGATCCTCCTGTCTCAGCCTCCTGGGTAGCCAGGGTCACAGGCACACACCCCCATGCCTGGCAACAGGCATTCTACTGCATGTGTGCCCAGAAGTGGGGTGTGGGTGAGAGGCAGGCGTGTTTGACATGAGAAGAGCCAACGGATGTCTAAGCTGGGTGCGATGGTGCATGCCTGTGATCCCAGTACTTGGGAGGCTGAGATGGGAGGATTGCAGGTTCAAGGCCAGCCTCAGCAACTTAGTGAGACCCTCAACAACTTAGTGAGACCCTGTTTCAGAATAAAAAATTAAAAGGGCTGGGGGTGTAGCTCGGAGGTAGAACGCTCTTGGATTCAATCTTCAGTACCAATAAATAAATAAATAAATGCTATAGTCTAAGATATTTTGTCATAACCACCTAAACTAAGACACCCCTGACGAGTCGCAAAGCCAGCACTTTTTTTGTGTGTGTTTGCTGACCCTTTGCATATTCTGCTATGAAGAATTTTAATTCAGGTCCTCTCCCCTCCAGTTTTCTCTTGACTTGCCCACCTTTTTTTTTTATTGATTGGTAAGAGTTCTTTATGTATTCTGCAGGGGGGGGGGATCCACTTGTCCTCTGTGTGTGTGTGTGTGTGTGTGTGTGTGTTTATTTAAAAGGCCAATCTGTTCTGCCCCACAAACTCAGACCCCCAGTGGTTGGGCCGTATTTGTTCTGTGGGTGGTGACAGGGTTTCAAACAAAAGACGTAATATGTCACATCAGATTAATCTGATTTGAAGTGATTTTGTATCGGATTGATCCATTTGTCTTGGGTTTTATGGTCGTGTAAGAGCTGCGAGGAGTTTCTGGCTCCTTTTGCGTTTGTACATACTTAAGCAACACACAATAAGAGTCACTGAGGGCCCACGAGGGCGCCTTCCCTCTCAGTAAGAGGAGAGAGCAAGCCGGGCGTGGTGGTGCAGGCTTGTAATCGCAGTACTTGGGAAGCTGAGACAGGAGCAGCACAGGTTTGAAGACAGCCTCGAAAATGTAGTGAGACTCTCAGCAACCTTGTGAGACCCTGTTTTAAACTAAAAAAAATAAAATAAAATAGGGCTGGGGGTGTGGCTCGGAGGTAGAATGCCCCTGGGTTCAATCCCCAGTACCAAAAAGAGAGAGAGAGAGAGAGAGAGCGAGTGAGCGCAAAGCGCAAGTCCAGCCTGCAGGTGCCCTGCGTAATGCGCCCAGAGGTTACCGGGTTTTGCCTGGAGGGCGGCAGGCTCCTGGGCCTGGCATTGGCCTCCTGGGACCCGCCACCCTGTGGCGCTGCCTCTTCCTGGGCAGGCTCCCACCGGGTCCTCTCTGCGGGTCTCTGTTTCGGAACCTCCTCTCCCCACGGCCACCCCTGTTGCTAAGAGTTCACGAAGCTCAATAACAGTTTCCAGGAGGCCCTCGCTGTGGCCTGGAACACGCCATCGGGCGGAGCACCGTCCTCTGCAGAATCTCAGCTGCAATTTTTAATTTATTAATGGGGTTCCTCCCTCCCAGAGTGCAAGCTCCACGAAGAAAAGGAGGGTACCTTCCCCCCCTCACCTCTTTTCCCCAGTGTCCACCCTGGCATGTGACATTTGGTGAGTGCTCAATAATGATTTGTTGAATGACTTTCTGACCTGAGTTTGTGGAACCCTCTCACTGCGTTGATGCTACAGGCAGACAGGGTCTGAGGTCACACTCAGGGAAGAGCCAGGGGCAGGCCGGGAGTCCAGCATTCTTTTTGTTTTGTTTTGGTGAGAGAGGGCCAGAACGTTCTGGAATAAAGACTGGACATGCAGCCAGCTGCAGTGGCTGTAATCCCAGTACTTGGGAAGCCAAGACAGGAGGATTGCAGGTTAGAGGCCAGCCTCAGCAATTTAGTGAGACCCTGTTTCAAAAAAAAATTAAACAAAATAGGACTGGGGGTGTAGCTCGGAGGTAGAATGCCCCTGGATTCAATCCCCAGGACCAAAAAAAAAAAAAAAAGACTGGGATGCTCAGGAAAACCCCACAGGTCCTGGTCTGGGTGCTGTGGGGTAGGGGAGGAACTACAGCAACTCCACCCCTTCCGGGCAGAGGAGGATAGCATTTTTTAATGGAAAACTTTATTGAGACCATTGTAAACTCCTGTGCAATGTAAGAAATAATGGAGTGCACACCTGTAAACCCAGTATTTGGGAGGCTGAGACAGGAGAATAGCAGGTTCGAGGTCAGCCTCAGCAACTTAGTGAGACCCTCAGCAACTTAGTGAGACCCTGTTTCAAAACACAAAATAAAAAAGGGCTGGGGGTGTAGCTGGGGGGTAGAATGCCCCTGGATTTAATCCCAGGCACCACATGAAAATAATAGTCATAATAATACAGAGAGGCCCCCGGCTCTAGGACAGGACATGGCGGCCACCATCCACCGACCTCCCAGGGATCCGTCTTGCTTACCCGCATTTGTGCGCAGATTTAGTCCTGTGCAGTTTTGTCGCGGCCTCCTGTATCTTTCATCCCAGTCGGGATGCAGAACATGCCCATCTCCAGGGTCTCTCCTGTCGCCCACACCCATCGCCCTCACTGGGCTGCCAAATCCCTGGTGACCTCCAACCCGGCCTCGTTTCTAAGATTGTGCTATGTCAAAACCATTCTCTAAGTGACCTTGGGGGCTGGCGTCCACTCGGCCCAGGACGGCTTCAGATGGTCCCATTTTACAGGCGAGCACACTGAGGCCAGCCAGAGCGCCCCAAGGAGAGCGCTGACGGGGTGGGGTGTCCCCTCGTCCTTCCAGGGCTGCCTCTCCCCTCATCAGAGAGGCGGAGCCGGGGCTGCTGCCTGGTGCCGGGCTTGGCGCTCTGAGCCTCGGGTTGCCCCCGGAGAAAGTGGGGGGGCTCGCACCCTGCAAATCCACAAAGTCGCAGCGAGGCGACTCGTGCGAGGAGTCAGCAAAGTGCCAGGCGGAGTGCGCCCGGCGCCGCCCGCCGAGAGCGCCCGCGGCTCATTTGGCAATGAATTATGCACGACCTTCTGGCGGCGCCGGGCTGGGGCGCGGGCTCCCGGGGCGCGGGCGGCCTCTTTGTCTCTCCTGCGGGGACCCCGCGGCTTCCGGGCCCCGCGATGCCCATTGCCCAGGCTGGAGAACCAAAGGCCATCCCAAAAAACGCTAACGGTGACGGCGGCGACGCTGCCGCACCAGCTGGGCGCCCCGGGCCCTTCCAGGTGCCAGACGCGATTCACAAAGAACCACTCATTCGGCAAAAATTGGGGCGGCGGGGCAGGTGCTTCCTAGGTCTGGGGGGCACAGCGGGCAGAACAATGTCCTGCCCTCCGGAGCTCGGATTCCACGCTGAGAGCAGGGCCATACTTGTTTGTTTATTCATTTATTTATTTTGGTATTGGGGATGGGACCCAGGGAGTTTCTACCTCGGAGCTACACCCCAGCTCTTTGTATTCTGAAACAGTCTCACCAAGTTGCTGAGGCTGGCCTCAACCCTGTGATCCTCCAGTCTCAGTCTCCCAAGTACTAGGACTACAGGCTGAGCAGGCATAAGAAATGAGTGATTGGCCTGGCGTGGTGTTGCACGCTTGTAATCCCAGTACTTGGGAGGCAGAGACCGGAGGATCCGGGTTCGCGGCCAGCCTCAGCTACTTAGTGAGGCCCTCTGCAAACTTAGTGAGACCCTGTTTCAAAATAAAGAATAAAAAATAGGGCTGGGGTTGTAGCCGGGAGGTAGAATGCCTCTGGGTTCAATCCCACGTACTGCAAAATAAATAAATAAAATAAATGAGTGATTGGTTAAACAATACTAGCGGCTGGGCGGGGAGGGGAGAGATGCTCTCAGGAGCCAGCTGGGGCGGTGCAGCCCGGGCTGAAGGAACAGCATGTGCAAAGGGGCTGGGGCGGGACGCGCGCTGTGCGGTAGGAGGCTTCGCACTCTCAGGCTGACCCTGTGAGGGGCACACCACCATTGTTCCATCTTAGACCTAAGAAAGCAGCTGTGGAGACTGTTTAGAATCTGTGCTTGTATGCTTTGCTGCAGGTGTATTAATGTGTTTGATTACAGGGGTTGCTCCATATTCTGTTGGTGGTGTTAAGAAATATGTAGTATAGCCGGGCATGGAGGTGCATGCCTGTAATCCTAGCACTTGGGAGGCTGAGACAGGAGGATCGCAGGTTGGAGGCCAGCCTCAGCAACGTATCAAGACTCTCAGCAACCTAGTGAGACCCTGTTTCAAAATAAATAAATAAGCTGGGTGTGGTGGCACACGCTTGTAATCCCAGTACTTGGGAGGCTGAGACAGGAGGATCACAGGTTCAAAGCCAGCCTCAGCAACTTAGTGAGGCCCTCAGTAACTTAGTGAGACCCTGTTTCAGAATAATGAATAAAAAAAAACAGGCCTGGGGGTGTAGCTTGGAGGTAGAATACCTCTGGGTTCTATCCCCAGTACCACAGAAAAACAAATAAATTAATTAAATAAATTAAAAGGGCTGGAAGTATAGTTTGAAGGTAGAATGCACCTGGGTCCAACCCCTAGTAGAGGAGGAGTAGGAAGAGGAGGAGGAGGAAGAGGAGGAGGAGGAGGAGGAGGAGGAGGAGGAGGAGGAGGGGGAAATTCCGAGTCTGGGGCCATCTGCAGGAGCTGGGGTGGGTGCCGTTTGTGCTGCGCGCCGCCCGCCTGTTTCAGCTCGCATGCCCGCGCCCTTCTTTCTCCTTCACTAGGCTGCAAAGTCCCGGTATCAGAGTCGCTAACAGAAACGCAGCATTTCAGTCTACAGACACCTCTTTGGGGTGACGTCTTCTTGGTCCCCCATGCCAGCCGCGCCGCGTCAGGCTAGCCCTGGGAGAGCAGAGGGTTGGATGAGCACCTCCCGCTCCCAGGGGGCCTGCTGAATCATGACCCAGGCCGCAGCAGCGCCCCTCCCAGGCGGGGCCAGACGTGGAGACAGGACCAGGGCGGACACCAGAGGGGTGCAGGCGTAGACTCGCGGTGACATTTCCATAGATGGCGGGGACGAGGAGTCAATGGTGAGCCTCCTCTGCCTGGCCCAGGCTGGGATGGAGGGTGGAGGTGGCCTGTGGCCAGGGAGCAGGGTGCAGAATCAAAATGACTGAGGAAGCTGGGTGTGGGGGCGCATGCCTGTAATCCAGCACTGCGGCATGAGGATCGCAGGTTCAAAACCAGCCTCAGCAATTTAGGGAGCTTCTCAGCAACCTAGCAAAACCCAGTTTAAAAAAAAAGATTAAAAAATAAAATAAAATAAAATAAAAAGGGCTGGGGGGAGGTAGAATGCCTCTGAGTTCAATCCCCAGTAAAATGCGTACTCGCGTACACACACACACACACACACACACACACACACACACAACTGAGGAAGGGAGGACAGGCCAGCCACCAGCGCCTGGGCATCTGCGGGGAAGGGGTAACTGCTCAGCTCAGCAGCCTCCTCCCGGCCTCCCAGCCTCCGGGTTTGTCTCTCTAATCCATCCTGCAGAGACTGTAGGTAAACTGTCCCAGTTAATTCCCTACCCAAGCCACCAAATTTTCACGGCGCCCTCCGCCCTGCTTGGGAAGGCTGCTGGGCGCCTGGCTGGGCGCTGTCCCCCCTGGAGCACACCTGGCCACGCTGTCCCCACAAGCCCTGGGACGTTACCTCTCTGCGACTGCATCAGCAGGGAGGCAGCTTGCGGACCAGCCCGCGTGGAGGAGGCCGGCAGGACCTCTGCAGTCCACCCTGGTCTGTCCCGCATCCTCGAGGTCATCGGCCATCGGCGCTGCTTGCCTGGACTCCGGCAACCTCGGCTTAGGTCCCAGCTCCTGGCCTGGCAATCGAGGCCCTTTCTGATCAGCCGGGCGCCAGCTGCTGAGCCCCTTGCTCAGCCTGATGAAGCCGCTAGTAGGCTCAGGTTCCCTCTGCCTGGATCGCTTTTCCCTCCCCTCTTGACCTGCCTAACTCCAGCTCCTTCCCCAGGATGCTCCATCAGTTCCGCCTCCTCCAGAAAGCCTGCCCGGGTTTAGGTCCCATCCCCTTGGCTCCCAGAGCTTGTCGGTTCGCCAGGCCCCACCATGGTTTTATGAACACAGCACCACACTGGCCTCTGTCTTCCAGTTGGTGGGGACGAGAGAGATGCTCAGGAGAGCCAGAGGGAGGGATCAGGAAAGGTGTGGAGGTATTTATTGAGCCCGGTGAGGGTCCTGGTTACTAGGCCTTTCTGACATGGAGTTGGGTCACCATCTGGTCACACCCAGCAGCCCCGGGCTCTTCCCTTGTCTGTATAACAGGCACAATCCTGATCCTATCTTATGGTCCTGTGAGATCAAAGGAAACTGCCCATGTAAGGCGCTGATCTCCGCCCCAGCGATACAGTGAGCACTTCATGTTCCTGTTGTGGGTCATTACTGGGGCTCTGCAGCCAGCCTCTGGGGCTGCAGAACCTGGCTCCTCCACTTTCTGGCTGTGTGATTTGGGGCAAGGTACTTAACCTCTCTGTGCCTCAGTTACCTGATATGTAAAGTGGAATTAATCATGGGCTCACTTTTATTTTTCTCTCTGTGTTTCTCACAGGGCCACTGGGAGGATTAAATACATTAATATGCACGCGGGGTTCACACGGTGCTCGCTGCAGGGGAAGGGCAAAGCAGACCCTGGGCTCGCGCTGAGCACCTGGTCCTGACATCAGCTACAAGACTCCAGCCTCTGGGGAATCTTCTGGAACTGCAGAGCTGAGTTGAGCTTCCTGCCCTCTGCGTCCCCCCCCCCCAGCCCCTTCTTTTGAAACCACCCCATCCTGTCTGCCTGCCAGTCTCTGGAAGTTCTTCCTTGCAGCTATCCTGAATCTTTCCTATGCTGATTCCTCCGGGCTCCCATTGGGCCTGGGAAGGAGCTAGAAGGCTGTTTCAAGGGTCAAGCCCAGAACTTCTAAGTTCAGCGCAGAACCAGAGAGAGAGAGAGCCAGCCGCGCCCCCAGGATCGGCTGGATTCCCTCTCTCAGAGCCCAGGCCAGACCACCCCGTTCCCATTTCAGGCCACAGAACTGGACAAAACGGGGTGACAGGAACCCCAGGGTAGGAGAGGGAGAGATGTGAGGGCCAGGCTGGGAGCTGGAGGGAGGCGGGCTGGGACCCTGGGAAGGGGGGCGCAGAGCAGGGGCCCCAGGGCTGGGCCTGGGAGTCTGGGGAGGCCGGCGGCGGGCGCAGAGAGGGAGGCCTCATACCAGACACTGTCTAGACGCAGCAATTATTGTCAGCCCGAAACACCCGGGCTTGCCGGTTCAGCTGAAAGGAAGCTTAACAAAGAGCGCAGGGAGAGAGAGCGGAGGAGGCCGGCTGCAGGCTGCACCCGCCAGCACCAGCGCTCCGCCTAGGTTCCCCGTGCTCCCCCTTTGTGCTCCGCGGGCCCTGGGGGAACCTGATGTGAAAGCGGCTGCCCAGGGCAGGCTGGTCGCTGTGTGAGTTTGGGAGGGGACAGCGGAGGGTCCAGCTGGGGAGCGGATCTGGCACTAGCAACTACTGATCTGGAGGCGGTGGCAGTGGGAAGCGGCACCCTCTGCTTCCATGTGGCCCGGGCCTCGGTCTTCTCATCTGCAAAGTGGGAGCAATAACAGGGCCTGGCCACGGTGAGACCGTGGGAAGCCTCCTTCTCTTCCGTCTTGGGGGGCTGCAGCCCGCGCCCCTCACCATACTGATGGGGAGACCACAGGGCCCGAGTGACTGGGGACAGGCCACTTCTCTCACTGAGGCCCGTACCTCTGCCCGTCCTTTCTCTGCTCCTGAGGAGCCGGGGCCATTGTTAGCCCATTTTGCAGATGAAGAAACTAAGGGTCGCAGAGGTCGGAGCCATCTGCTCACAGTGGGTCTGGATGCAGATCTGTCCAGTCTTAACTGTGACTTTAGGATATTCCACCCTGTGGGAAGGGCTCATGGTGGGGGGCCAGGCTGACGGGGAGCCAGCATCCCCGTGGCCAAGCACCCTGGCCCTTCCTCTCTGCTGCCACGGGGGAGAGCCCTTCATCTTGGGTAGGGGGAGGCTCAAGACTTTTGTGTCTGCAAACATAGCTCAGACTCCCTTGAGTCAAAGTTAGCAGAATCACAGATGGAGAAACTGAGGCACGCTGGCTTGGAGCTGCTGCACCAGCCCTTTTCTTTTTTCTTTTTTCTTTTTTTTTTTTTCGGTACCGGGGATTGAACCCAGGGGCATTCTACCTCCGAGCTACACCCCCGGCCGTATTTTTTATCCTTTATTTTGAAACCGGGTCTCACGAAGTTGCAGAGGGCCTCACTAAGTAGCTGAGGCTGGCCGCGAACCCGGATCCTCTAGTCTCGGTCTCCCAAGTACTGGGATTACAAGCGTGCGCCACCATGCCCGGCTCTTGCACCAGCCCTTTTCCCTCTCCTCCTCTCCCTGATTGTGTGTGTGTGTGTGTGTGTGTGTGTGTGTGTGTGTGTGTTAGTTACTGGAGATTGAATCAAGGGGCATTCTGCCCCTGAGCTAAACCCCAGCCCTTTTTAACTTTTGTTTTGAAACAGGGTCGCGCTACATTGCTCAAAGTCTTTCTAAGTTGCTGAGGCTGGCCTCAAACCCGCCGTCCTCCTGTCTCAGTCTCCCAAGAACTGGGATTACAGGTGTGTGCCACCACGGCTGGCTCCCTGACATTTGGGGGGGGCTCCTGCTTTCTCTCCCGCGGCCTCCAGGCTCTCTCTGGTTCTAGATCTTCACCCCCCCTTCTGTCCTCAGCCCAGGCTGATGGCTGAGCCAGGATGGGCCACTGGCCAGCCAGCCAGCAATCTGGAATCTGAGCCCGCCTGGTGTGAAGGACAGGTCCCGCTGCACTGCGCTGAGCGGCCTGGCCTGCCTTCCCACCCTGGGAGAGGGCAGCTGGGCCCGGGTGACGGGTGACGGGTGACAGGGAGGCTGCAGAGAGGTGTCATCAGCACCCTGCTGGCCGAGCCCTCGCTGTGCTGGCTCCCTTCTCCCCTCGCCCTGCAGCCACACTTCTGTGGCTCTCCACTGCGGAGATCCATTGAGCCCAGACCCCTCAGCTGCATTCCAGACCCAGCACCATCAGACTCGGGGCTCCCAGAAGACTCCAGAAGATTCCATGACACCGCACACATTTCTCTTTGCCCTTCTCCTTCCTGTGCTTTCGCTCAGGCTGTCCCCTCCGCCTGGCACACTCTCCCCCAGTCCCCATCATCACCGGAGCCAGTGCCCAGGCGCCTTCCTGACCCCCAAGCTGGACACACCAAGTCCTGTCCACTGCACCTCCAAACCGCTCCTCCGTCTCAGGCTGCCACCGCCAGAGTCCACACTTGTCCCCTGCCCTCCCTGGTGAACTCTGCAGATCTGGTCTCAGGGTTCCTCCCTAAACCCTGCCACAGCCTCAGGCCACAGATCCGAGGGGCTCACAGGTCGCCTGCCCCCCAGTCGCTCTTCACAGGCACCCTCCTCAGGGACCCCTTGGATCCCGCAGTGGGCCACCTGTGACCTCCCATTTGCAATGCCTGGGCCACGCGGCTCGGCAGAGGCCCCAGCTGCAGGACCGCAGCCTGTGAGCAGGCGTAGGCCCTCCGTGTCTGTCTCTCCTGCTACTGTGTCCCCAGCACCCTCCTCTCAGCTTGGTTTTCAGGCTGCCACCACCCAGAGGCAGGAGAAAGGGAGCCCCCCAGGTTGTGCCCCCTCCCCAACAGAGGCCATGTGTGGCTCTCCTAGCCCCTTCCCCAGGGCTCCGCAGCCCTGCATCCCAGGGGTCACCACAAGGACAAGGAGGACAAGGACGTGCGGTGTGCTCTCGCTGGCTGGAGAGCGCCGGAGGACAGCTGCCTGGCCGCTCCCCTCCTCCAGGCCCCTGCCCGCCAGGCCCTGGCTTGGCGACGCTGAGCAGGGCGCTCTAGCTGGGATTGGGGAGGCCAGCACCGGCGGCAGGTCCAGCAGGAGGGAAGGCGGCAGTGCCCCCACATCCCGGGCCCAGACCCCTGCCAGCGGGCCCCTCCCCTCCCCCTCCCGGGCCTCTCCCCTCCCCAGCCTCCTCTCCTCTCCTCTCTTTTCCTCTCCTCTCCTCTTTTCTCTGAGTCCTTCTCCCTCGCCTCCTTCCTTTCTTCTTCCTGGGTTAAAAATAATCAACTTTCTGGGAAGCAGAGGCTCCCGCCGAGCGGCCCTCCCCACCTCGGAGCCCCTGAGAATAGCTTTCTGCGGTTCTCCACGCGAGCCCCTCCCTCCCCGCCGCCCCCTCCCCGAGCTGACTAATAAGCCCGGGCAGCCGCGGCGGTGCCAGCTCGCTAGCTGCAAAGGCGTTAACCGCTTCGTGCCCGGACGCCGGCTGGGCGCGGGCCGCCCTGGAGGACGGCCAGGCGACATCCAAGCCCCAAGCTCCGAGCCGCGCGTACTAGACGCTCAATTAATACTGGTGGCTGGATGAGCCTGGACCCCGATAACCCAAGCGGGGAGCCTGGCAGCTCGCGCTGCTAACTCGGGGCTAGGTGGCGGGCTGGGTGGGGGGCGCCAGGCGCGGACACGTGGAGGTCATGACCCGGCGGCGGGTCCCCCTGTCTGCGGCCCGGGGTTCGGCTGGGCGCGGGCGCTGAGCACAGCCCGAGATGGACCAGGACCTCGGCCAAGGGCAGGGAGGGGCTGCAGACGGCCCTGGGACCCAAGGACGTCCACCGTGGGCAGGACCTTGGGCGATTGCCAGCTCCCCCGCTTGCAGGAAGGGAAACTGAGGCCCAGAGGGTGTGACGCAGGCCAGGACATCTCCCGCTCCGGCCGCAGACCCGAAACGAGGCTCGGGGCTCGCAACTCTCCAGGGGGCTCCCGCCCGGCTGAGGCTCGGGGGGTGGGCATCAAGGTCAAAGGTGAGGGGTTGGTGGCGAGAGAACGCACCCGAGAGCCGCGGAGTCCGCGCCGGCCCCGCCCACTTGACGCGCCCTGGCATTACCTCATCGCCGCGCGCGCCCATTGGCTGGTTCTCCCGGAGGCCGGCCCAATGCGGCGCAGCCATTAACCCTTTCGGCCCCGCGGGCTTTGCCCTGGACACGCCACCGGCCTCCGCCGCCCCACGCGGCTTCAGCGCCCGAGGGTCACCGAGACCCGGGAGGAGGGGGGTGTAGTGGGAGCAGGAGGGCGGCCGGAGAGTCCAGTAGTTAGAGCCCAGGCCGGACAACCCTGGCTCGGCCCCTGCCCTGCTACGGGCTGTGTGACCTTGGGCAACCTGCTTCACCTCGCTGAGCCTCTGCTTGTTTTCTCAGCTGTAAAAAGAAGTGAATGATGTAACTCCTGCCCTTACTAATTCCTTCCCCGTGTACTCGCTGAGGGCCGGCACACGTGGGCTCCGCATTCCAGAATGCCGCCTCGCTGCAAGAGGCCCGGTTATGATGATGGGTTTTCAGGAGAGGGAACAGGGCCCAGAGCCGCAAAGCTGTCTCCCAAGGTCACACAGCCAGAAAGCTCCAGAGCTGGATCTGACCTCAGCCCATTCGAGGTTGCTTCTGCAGGGAGGGGCCGCTTCCGCAGGAGAGGCGGGACTGGTGCCCAGCTGGTCAGACCACCACACACCGACACAGCCACTGTGATCAAATAAAGCCAGGGACAAGCTGAGAGCCAGCCCAGGGCCTCCGGGAGGGGAAAAGGAAGGGGGGTGTCGTGGAGGCCCTCAGACAAAGGCAGGGGACAGACTGGGCCCAGCTGGGGTGTCAAAGGGGGTGGGGTGGGGGCTCTGAAAGCAGCTGTAGGATCCCCTGGGGGGTCCACCTCCTGGCCAAGGGTCAGCTGCTGGAGGTGGCTGATGGGGACCACCGAGGGCAGGACTCTAAGCCTGGCCCCACGTGTCTGAATATTTACATGTTATAAATCAAGCTGGCAAACTGCTAAATAAAATATGTTCTGTCCTCCTTCCTCCACAAACACACCTTCCTAAGGACAAATGGGCTTGGCAGGCTGGGTTTGCATGAAGACTCTGGGCCTCCTCGGAGGCCACCCTGGAAGCTGCAGCGTGGCAGAGGGGTCCCCAACTACAGCTTCCTGCTCAGCCCCCCTTTTCTTTCCACTCCAGGATTTGTCCTCTCCTGCAGGGGGCTGCGGGTGCTCGGGTGAGGACACTCCAGTCTGTACATAGATGCTGTGTTTTACACACACACACACACACACACACACACACACACCTCCTGGTCACTTCTAGGGCTGAGGGCTGCCCAACAGGCAGCTCAGACAACTGGGGGAGAATGGAGCCAGGAAGAGGGCTGGGGGCGTGGGACGGGCGCTGCAGGCGCCCAGGTCATCATGGTCAAGGGGCCCAGGGCTCCCACCAGGCATGTGCCCGGGGGCCCACGAGTGCCCTTCTCTAAGTCATGGGGCTCGTGTCCGCGGGCGGTTCTGCTGCGGCGGGGTGGGGTGAGGGGCAAGCTGGACACAGGGCTTCCCCTCCTTCTCGAACTTGCTCCTGACCATCACTTCAGCCACACATCCCGACCTGGCCGGATCCCAGGAGCCATCGCAGGCTCTTCCTCCACACCCTGCAGCCAGGGCTTGGGGGTCCTCCCCCCAGCTGTCTTCACCCTCTCCCCACTGCGCTCGCTCCTATCCCTGTCCTCTCTTGTCCTCTCTCTGGGCTCCCAGCCTCTGCCCACCCCATAGCCAATCCACCCTCTGTAAGTCAGCCAGACAGATGTTTCTAAAACGCAAGCCTGACCGTGTCCTTCCCTCTCTAACCATGCCTGGCTCCCGGCTCCCTGTGTAGCATTCCGGGTGGCTGGCAACCCTCGCTGCTCTTCTCCTCTGGTTCTGAGCGCCTGCCACTTGGACCCCGTCTCATTCTCAGAGCTTCTCAGAGCGTCTACTCTCTCTGCCTGGAAGCTCTTTCCCCTCCCTCTTCCTCTCCCTTTCTTTCTTGGTTTCTTTCTTTCTTTCTCTTTTCTTTTCTTTTCTTTTCTTTTCTTCTCTTCTCTTCTCTTCTCTTCTCTTCTTTTTTCCTTCCTTCCTTCCTTCCTTCCTTCCTTCCTTCCTTCCTTCCTTCTTTCTTTCTTTCTTTCTTTCTTTCTTTCTTTCTGGCACTGGGGATTGAATGCAGGGGCATTCTACCTCTAAGCACCCCCTGCCCTTTTTATCTTTTATTTTGAAACAGGGTCTCACTAAGTTGCTGAGGGCTGGCCTCGAACCTGCAATCCTCCTGTCTCAGCCTCCCAAATACTGGGATTACAGGTGTGCACCACCATACCAGGCTGTTTGCTGCTCTTCATCTTGCCAACGTTGGCTCCCAGATCCCTCCCTGACCCTCTTGGACTAGAGGAAGCCACAGGTAATGAGCTGGTTATCTGGAGAGTTCCCTGTTTCCAGGGTGTCCCCTGGACTGTGAGCACCAGGAGAACAGGCTGGATTGGTTTTGTTGGTGGCTCCATCCATCCTTTTTGTTGTTGTTGTTCCTTTGGTACTGGGGATGGAACTCAGGGGCATTCTACCTCTGAGCTACACCCCCAGCCCTATTTTATTTTTATTTTTGAAACAAGGTCTCAGTAGGTTGATGAGAGTCTCATTACTTGCTGAGGCTGGCTGCGAATCTGTGATCCTCCTGTCTCAGCCTGTGGCTCCGTCCTTGGCACGGGCGGAGTGTCTACTGTGCGGAGGTGCCCCTGGGAGTTCATTGGACATCGAGGATGGTATGAATCCTCACCAGATTTGAAATCGGAAGACAGAGAATGGCAGCTAATATTGCTAATATCTATCTTGAGTTTACTGTGTACCAGGCCCTGTTTTGAAGCATGTTTTGTTTCTTAATTCGCTTATTTCTCACAACCACCTTTGAAGTAGGCATCACTATGATGATGATGATGATGATGATGATGATGATGATGATTTTGGTACTGAGGATTGAATCCAGGGGCATTCTACCTCTGAGCTATACCTCTAGCCCTTCTTTAATTTTTTTTTTTTTTTGTGTGTGATACTGGGGATGGAACCCAGGGGCCTTCTACCTCCATGCTACACCCCCAGACCTATTTTTTAATTTTTTATTTGGAAACAGGGTCTTGCTAAGTTGCTGAGAGCCTCACTAGATTGCTGAGAGTCTCACTAAGTTGCTAAGGCTAGCTTCGACCCTGCGATCCTCCTGTCTCAGCCTCCCAAGTACTGGGTTTACAAGTGTGAGCCACCATGCCCAGCTTCCCTCTTTTAAGTTTTTAAATTTAGAAACATGCTCTCACTAAGTTGCTGAGGATCTCACTAAGTTGCTGAGGTGGGCTTCGAACCTGCCATCCTCCGGTCTCAGCCTCCCAAGTACTGGGATTACAGGCATGCGCCACCACTCCTGGCAACGAAATAGGAATGATTGTTACTCCCACTCCACAGTGTGAGGACACGGAGTTACAGAGAAGTTCAGCCACACAGGCTCATGGCAGGAAGCAGCTGAGCCAGACTGAAACCGGAGCTCATCCACCTTGGCTTCCAGCCCCGGGCAGGGCAGGGACCTTGCTGTGGGTCCCTGGGACTCCTGGAAGTTCATCTCCTGGGACCTGGCTCACATGGGGGAGGGGTGGATATTCAGAGCCCTGACGCCTCCCTTATCTGACCAGTGCCCCACCCCCCAGCCCAATTCACAGAGCTCTAAAAGTCCTCTCCATCCCCCTAGAGAGACGGGAGCCTGAGTACCTGGCCAGGGGACCAGATCGTCCCCAGCAGACTGGTCCTCATGGCCAGCCAGGGCTGGTGCTGGGTCTCCCCCTCATAGGGACCCAGGCCAGGCTATGTAAACAAGCACACTGCGAGGCACTGCCGTCCAGAGATGGGAGGCAGGAGGACAGCCGCCCTGGGTCGGGGTCGGGGCAGCAACTTGGGGCAGAGCCGAGGTTGGCTCCCCACGCCAAGAGCTTCACACACGTGCTCTCGTTTTTCAGAGGAGGACATGAAATGGAGGCTCAGAAAGGGATAGCGACGTGTCTGCGGTCACACAGCAAGCAGAAGTCTGCCCCCTGCTGCAGACAAAGATGTTTAAAACTCTTTTATAGATGGGGGATGGATGATAAGAAAAGTTCTGGAAAAAACCTTGGTTTATACACATGGGTCGTGTATAGAAGGCTTATGAACGCGCATGGCGGCCCCTTCTTCCCATCCAGCGAGGCCTTTATTTATCCCATCTCTGTCTCTAGACTTCGAATGGGGGGAGGGCAGCAGCCCTCTGGCTCCTGGCGGCCATCCACCCAGTGCACAGGCGCCTGGGCGGGGAACCAGGGAGCAGCGAGTTCTGAAGGCCGCCCTTCAGTGTGCCGGTCCCCTGGGGCCTGCTTCTCCATCTCTGCATACTGGGCCTGTGCTCCACCCTGACTCCAGGCCGAGAGCACTGGGTTCCTGCCGGGCCAGGGGAGGGGCAGTGAGGACCAGGGTGGCCCATCTGGAACCACGTTGGAGGGTTGGAGGACAGGCAACTCTGGGGCCCAGCCCCTTCCCTCCTAATTTCTCTGATTCCCACCAGCCATCAGGAGAGGCCCACCTTCCTGCTCAGCAGGCCGGAGCAGCCATAATGGAGCGCCGCTGGTGGGGAGGAGGGGACAGAGCCCAGCCCCTTGGAGCCACCATATGAGGAGAGGAACCCCAGTTCCTGGGACAGCTGCGGAAGGGACACCTGGCCCTCATGGGGAAGCCCAACCGAAAGCCCCCAGCCCGGCAGGAAGTGCCTCGTGCCAGGCTGCAGCAGGGCAGGGGCAGGACAGTTCACTGAGTGGGAACCCTGGCCCAGGGGAGGAGCCGCACCCCCAGGCTCCGCCCAGCAGGAAGCGGGTTTCTGCAAAGTACTTTCCAGTGTTACCCCATTTGACAGATGGGAAAGGTGAGCCCTCCAGTGGTGTCCTTGAGGCTCTGGTCCTGAGCTGGGGTAGGGGTGGGGGACCCCAGGGTGAGGGCTGGGCCTGGAGCAAGTCTGGAGGGACAGCCCCCTGGCAGGCTGTGACAGTGAAGGAGGGGGCAACCAGTAACAGCCAGACTCAGTCCACAAAGGGCCTGGTGCTGCACCGGCCACGGTGGGTCCCTGCCCTCGCTGGGGGGCCGATGCCACGGGGAGGGGGACAACCCTAGAGGCTGTAGGGGACCAGAAAAGGGCCTGACCAGTGTGCGTGCTGACTGCGTGCGTGGTCAGGTGCGCGGGGAGCTGTTGGAAGTGTGAGAGGATGTGTGTGTTCTGCGATCTGTGGCGCATGCAGTGCGTGTGTCTGTGCGTGTGCGCGTGTGCCCACAGATCTGCGTGAGGGTGTGCGTCTGGCTGGGTGCGGCGTGGGAGCACATGCTGGCGTGTGTGTTGCGGTGCTAGCTGGGACCCTCCCCTGGGGAAGAGCGGAGGCAGGTGGAGGAGTTAACCGGGAAAGCGGAGAGGCAGGGAGTGTTCCAGGCGGAGGAAGGGCACCTGTAAAGGCCTGGGGGCCTGAAGAGGCAGCCCAGCTCTGGAGGACTTGAAAGGGCTCCAGGCAGGGAGGAGAGGCCGGGGCGCAGCGGGCAGGCCTTTCTCTGCAGCCTGAGCTTCTCTGTCAGCTCCAGGGGTGTGTGAGCTGGCGTGGAGGCTGTTGACCAAGTGAAGGAGAGCCGGGCCTGGCCCAGAAACAGATGCTGGGTGGAGGTGGGGGAAGAGCCACGGGGACCCTGGGCCTGCGCCTAATCCCCATGAGAGCAGCAGTCCCACAGCCAAACCCTGCTTGGTTTTTCCATCTGCAAGGTGGGTACCAAGATGACGTGCCAGCCGGCCCAAGAAAGAGCCGGAGAGCTCAGGCATCGCGGGGAGCTGCTCTGTGGCCCGTCACAGCCGGGCAGGCATTTGCTGGTCAGTTTTCCTTGTGCCCTTGGTGGGAAGGAGCCTGGAGGACGGAGACTGGAGGAGGAGGTGGGAGGCAGGGTGTCAACCCAGGTGAATGACTCCAGTAGAGACCCCAACCTGCATGGCCCCCTAAACAGCGGACCCAGGGTGCGTACTGCAACCGTGTTTCCTCTTTGGATTCTCTATCCTCAGAGAGGCTCCAGTGTGGTCATTTTAGTATATTATGGACCCTTTTAAAATTTTATTTATTTATTTTGTACTGGGGGTTGAACCCAGGGCATTCGATCTTTGAGCTGCACCCCCAGCCCTTTTTATTTTTTATATTGAAATCACTAAGTTGCAGAGGCCGGCTTTAAACCTCTGATCCTCCTGTCTCAGCCTCCCAAATACTGGGATTACAGGTGTGCATCACAGAACCCCTCTTGATGGCCCCTTTTCAGAGATGAGAAAACTGGCCTGCAGCCCTACGCACTGACCAGGACTCACACCTGGGGTCCCCCACCCATTTATAAGATTCAGGGTGCAATTTGGTCAGCACAAGCCCTAGAGGGGTCTGGTAGATAGCACCCTGCAAAGACAACTGGTAAGGTAGAGTCCAGAAACCCAGCTCTGCCTGCGACCTGCTGTGTGACTCTGGGTGGAA
>PVJS01031339.1:0-23470 GCA_004027185.1 Glis glis | reverse complement strand
AGCTGAGGCTGGCCGCGAACCCGGATCCTCCGGTCTCCGCCTCCCAAAGTACTGGGATTACAAGCGTGCGCCACCACGCCCGGCAGGAAGAGGATTTTTATATATGTCCCTGAAAGTTCTTTGACAACTGTTTTATTTATTTTTCTTTGTTGTTATTGTTTTTTTGGTACTGGGCACTCTAACTCTGAGCTATATTCCCACACCATTTTTAAATTTTGAAACAGAGTTTTACTGAATTGTTAAGGGCCTCACTAAGTTGCTGAGGCTGGCCTCAAACCTGTGATCCTCCTGTCTCAGTCTCCTAAGAACTGGGATTATAGGCATGCACCACCACACCCAACTTTGATGTCTGTTTTAAGTTATTTGATATATTGTCTATGACATCCTAATTAGTTGTCATTTAAAATATTTTTACCTTTTGAAAATCATACAAGTAATGTATATTTGATAAGAAAACATGTACATGCAGTGCTTATAGTCCAAACATCCATAAATTACCACTGTAGTGTTTTAGTGAGTCATGTTTTAAGCCATTTCTATACATACATATTTTATACATACATACATACATACATAATACATACATATTCTACATGCCTCTAGCCTCCATTTTCTTATCTCTAAAGTGAGGAGAATAATAGTACCTGCCTCATGGGTAGTCCCTAGGGTTAAATAAGATCCTGTCTGCATGTGCTGAGCATACATTCGTAGCTCAATATATGCTAAGTTTTGGAAATGGTATTCTACTGTCTGGAGGGGTTCGGGGGCCAGACAAAATTTGTGCACGCCACCTCCATCATGCTCGACTGGGGAGAATGTAGCCTTAAGGCCACACCAAGCTGTAAGGGACACAGGAAGACACAGGGTGGCTGGACAGGTCGACCCCACATAAAGCCAGAACTGCAGAGGGAAGGTGGGTTTTAGTGGAGAGCTAATCTCTTATCCATTTTTCTATGGGAGTGTTCATCCTTTGCCTTTTGATATGGGAGCTCCTTATAAATTAATGATAGTAATCCTACAACACATGTATATTGCAAAATTCTTGTCTATGGGGCTTTCTGTTTTTGAAATAACCTCAGAATAGAGGCACACATACAAAAAAAGGATGAATTAAATAAGAAAAACCCCTCAGAATTCTACAGCTACAGATGACAACTCTGTCAACACCTTGATGTTCTTGATATGTGTGCTCCTTACACACGTGGATTTGTATGGTGTATTCTGTATATAATTTCATATCCTGCTTTTTAATTAAAAATTTATTGTGTGGATTTCCCTGTGTCACTGAAATTTGTTTAAAAAGCAATTTAATAACTGCTTAATATATGTGATGGAATGTTTTCCATCACAATATTCAATATTATTTATTTATTCAATATTATTTATTTATTTTTGTGGTACTGGGGACTGGACCCAGGGGCATTCTACCTCTGAGCTACACCCCCGGCCCTGTTTTATTTTTATTTTTGAAACAGGGTTTCACTAAGTTATGAGAATCTCACTACTTGCTGAGGTCGGCCGTGAACCTGAGATTCTCCTATCTCAACCTCCCAAGTACTGGGATTATAGGCGTGCACCACCACGTCCGGCTGATGCTCAATATTTTAATAGTTTTGCTAAATTTAAACATTTGGGTTGTTTCCAATATTTTCACTGTTGTACATAATGGCTCAGTAGGCATCTTTGTTCACAATATTTGGTTGTGACTTAACACGTTCAGTAAATAGAGGTTGAGCACCTGCTACGTTCCAGGCACCCTGCTGTGGATAGGGTGACATGAGTGAACAAAGCAGATGTGGTCACTGCAGTCATTCTGGGCTTCCAGGTTGACTCTGCTTGTTTTCTTAGAATGAATTACTAGTAGGGGAATTACTTATGTCAATGATGCAGAGAGAGAAGCTGAGAAAGAGATTGTAGCTGAGCTGTGTCAATGACTGAGTGATAGAGCTGGGGTCGGATGACTCTAGAACAAGCTTCCACATTCCGATGAAATACATTCTGATGTCCAGTGGCTGACTCATGCTGCAGGCTGGTTTTTTTTTAAGGTTTGGTTCGAACTTCATTTTTTTTTTTTAACTCAGGGTCATTCTTCTCTGAGCTACACCCCCAGCCCTTTTTATTTTTTATTTTGAAACAGGGTCTCACTAAGTTGCTGAAGGTCTTGCTAAGTTTCTGAGGCTGATCTCAAACCTGTGATCCTCCTATCTCAGCCTCCCAAGTACTGGGATTGCAGGCATGTGCCACCGTGTCTGGCTTCAAACATCCCTTCAGGAATGACTATAAGAAGCCATATAAATGTGTGTTTCAGACAAAAGCAGACTTCAGTGTCTAACATGGTAGAATTTGAGGTCTCTAGCCAGGTGTGGTGGTGCACACTTGTAATCCCAGTACTTGGGAGGCTGAGACAGGAAGATGACAGGTTTGCAGCCAGCCTCAGCTACTTCGTGAGGCCCTCCGCAACTTAGTGAGACCCTGTTTCAAAATAAAGAATAGAAAATAGGGCTGGGGGTGTAGCTTGGAGGTAGAATGCCCCTGGGTTCAATCCCCAGTACCACACACACAAAAAAAGAATTCGGGGTCTCTGATAGAGTGGCTAGTGCAATGGAAAATTTAAATGACTGTGGTGGCCAGTGCTGCCCCAACATCCGTGGACTTTCAGGCAAGAGTGCAAATGGAGGCCCACATGCCATGGGTCTAAATATTGAAAAGTTACTCATCAGACTGTTAAGATGGATTCTTATCCTCCTGCTTTTGCAAATTTACTTCCACGATGACCTGAAGACCAGGTTCAAATTTAGAATTCCTGGACACTTTGAGGTTAACGGCCTATGTAGGCTGCAATACAGGACAAGCCAGCTCTTGGCCCGTGGCCTGCCCGCCTCTCCTCCGGCACTCGAGTAGCCTCTCCTACAGAGACATGAATCCCCATGATGCCCATGCACCATCCACAGCCCGCCAACAGCTGCCTGTGTTCACCCCTGGGCCCAGGGGTGCGATCACCTGGAGGCTAGACCCCGGGGAATAGACCCATGCTGGCCCTCAAAGTAGGAACAGGACAGTTTGGGCAGGACATTTAGAATCTTAATTACCTGAAACATTGTCTAGAGAAAGACACCTGAGCACCTCCTCACCCCAACAGTTGGGGGCTAGAGTGGGGCCTGTGAAGCCTGGAGCCAGGGCAGAGACCTCCCTCTCCTCGGTAGGAGGTACATGGCCAACAGCTACTGTTCATGCAGTGTGCACTCTGTGCCTGCACTGCTCGCCGTGTCTCCATGCATCCTCATTTCCACATCACAGAGCGTGCCAGGAGCTTGTTCGATTTACAGCAAGCAATGGCAGAGCCAGGATTCCATCCCGGCCAGCTGACTCCAGAACCCACGCTTCTCACTGCAGCGCTTTACTGCTTCCCATAAAAGGACAGGAAGCACTGGATCAGATTATCTCTGGAACCCACTTCCTTCCCAGGGATGCTCCTCAGCTGTGTGAGCAGGGCAGGCCCCAGGGTAGCCAACTGTGTAAGGAGAAGGCGCTTGGGCACTCCAGGGCTCGAAGGCTAAGATCCTAGCACTGCGACTTCAGACCTGCTCACTCACGTTAGACGTGCTCTAGAGATAAATCATGGTGTTAAATATTCCGAATGTGGGCTTCATTGATCACTTATGACCCTGGACAATAGTGCCACTGTCTGAATTTTCTCTGGATCCCCTCCCTGAGCAAGTGGGAGTGTTGAATGGATCCATAGATGGGCTTTTCTCTTGTTCTCATGGAAATTATGTGGTTTGCTCCTGCTCTTGGCAAATCACAGTATGAAGTAAATATATTCCCTTTGCTCCTAAATCTAGGTTTCTCCAAGATGAAAGTGTTTTATTAAAATAATACTTGGAGCCGGGTGTGGTGGTGCATGCTTGTAATCCCAGTACTTGGGAGGCTGAGAACAGAGGATCTCGGTTCGCGGCCAGCCTCAGCTACTTAGTGAGGCCTCCACAACTTAGTGAGACCCTGTTTCAAAATAAAGAATAAAAAATAGGGTTGGGGTGTAACCTGGAGGTAGAATGTCCCTGGGTTTAATCTCTGGTACTGCAAAAAAAAAAAATACTTGGGCCAGATGCAGTGGCACATACCTGTAATCCCAGCAACTAGGGAGGGTGATGCAGGAGAATCCAAGTTTGAGGGCAGCCTCAGAAACTTAGTGAGATCCTGTCTCAAAATAAAAAATAAAAAGGGCTGGGGGTGAAGTTCAGTGGTAGAGTGCCCCTATTTTGATTCCCAGTACCACACATACAAAATAATAATAATAATAATAATAATAATAATAAATATATGTATAATGCTTAGATAAAGGAAGATTTTTTTGCTGAGTTTTAACATCTTAGCTGCATGGATAGCTTCTGTTAGGGCTGTGGTCTAGTGTTTAATCTCATTCCTTGTTTGAGGTGCAGTAACAGATCATTCGAGAAACTTTTGCTGATAAAGAACCTTGGAGAAAAGTGACCCCCTACGGGCAGCAGTGAGTCTCACCAATCCCTTCACTGTGTCTTCATGCTGCAGAGAGGCACAGAAGAAAATATTTTTCCTAAATTCTATTTGTAAGATATTTCATCTCCCTGGAACGACACCTCCCCCACACTTGGACTGAGTGAATGGGTGAAGGGGTGAGAGTAATCGGTGACTGAATGGCGGCACAGTTCTGAACAGTGCAGGCACAGAGGCAAGTTTTAAATGATGGTCCAATTAGGAATGATTTAAATACTTGTTTTGTTTTGTTTTTCTTCCCATGGGCAGCGGCAGGAAGCTCTGTTCTCATGCAGTCGTGAGTTCATTTCATTATTTTTTCTCCTTAACATCTTCAGGCCTGTAGCAACTAACCTGTGGGGCTGTTCAGAAAGCCTTGTGGGCTAAGAGGAGCTGTGTGTTCCTCCTGCATGGGTGTCCTATGTCTGCCTTAAGTCAAGTTAGAGACCAACTTGAACATTTTCTAACTCTCAATCTCAATCTTGTTTTTCCCCTCTAAAATACTGTTCAATGACCATGTAGAGCCCTCTCACAAACTGCCTGGAGGAGGATGATCTGATTACTCAAGCCCTGAGTTCCCAAGTCTCTTTATGCCACATCCTAACTTTCATCAATTGCAGAGCTGCCTCTTTGTGCCTGTTTCAACAGTGCTGGGTGGAGGTAGAAGTGCCTGCCTGGCCCATTTGCAGAGGGAGCAGGTGTCTTAACTGAGGACCATTCCAACAGACATGAATGGCTCACAACCTTGACAGGAAAGGGAGAAAGACAGAGTCCCTGCCCACCATGGGAAATCAACGGCTAAATGGTTAATTATGGCCTGGTGTGGGGGTGAAAGAAAAAACATGGAGACTTCAAAGTGCTTTGCATGACAAGTAATTATTGTTTGACAATTATGGAATGGCTGCAGCTTATGAGGTCACAAAACACCAAAAGTGTCAGTCTGGGACTCTTGAAAGCTGAATTAGCTCAGGTTAGTAGCTGTGTCAGTGGAAGACATTTGCACTGGGCACCAGGAGCAAAGTCACAGTCTGGTGGCCGCTCTTGGAATTATAGACAAGGAACTCAGGCAGAAATTACCTCTAAGGATTGACCATGCAGAAAGCAAGTCCATCTAATCAGAATTTTCCCAAACTGTATTCCATACTTTTGGAGGTGTTCACAAATGTGTCAAAAACATTGGGGCTCCAAGAAGTTTAGGAAATGTTGCACCCTTGACCATTCCTTACACAGCCGATTAAAGAATCTGAGAAAGGAAAAATCCTATATTAAATAAATAAACCTGTTTAATCTCAATTTTGTTTAAATTTGTCCATGCAAGACTCTTTCAGAGTCCCATTTTATAATAGCTGGTTGAGAAGTAGTCTACAAGCCAGCGGTTTTGGAAATGCTGAATGGTAAAGGTTATGGCAAACTTCTAGGTGAGAAACTGGGTAAAAGATCAGAGATATATCAGAACAAATCAATTTCTAGTAGTAGAAAACAAAACAACCCAAAGCACATGATCTATAGAATGTGTATCAGTAAATCAAAACACAAATACATGTCATCATTATATTATTATTTATGGTTTACACAAAGACCATATACTAAAGAGTTATATACTAACCCATCCAGCATTCCATTTCCACTTTCTGTTAACTAACCTGGATATTTCTCACACAGACCTAATATTTTATTTAAGAGCTAGATGTGACTCTATTAACTCTATTACTTTTATAACTTTGGGTGAGTCGAGGTCCTGTGACCTCTCTAAGCCTTCACATCCTTCATTTCATCTGAATGAAGATAAAACCTAACTCACTACCACCTAAGATTTGCTTAACAAAATGTTTTTAATGTTTTAAAATGTTAAAATATAAGCACACCCATGGATTTTACTGCAAAAAGCCAAGAATTAAACTAAACTAAAAGATCTAATCTGTGGGGCTGTTGTGAAGATAAAGAAAACTGCCTGTAAAACCAGCCTGCCTGTGCTTAGCACACAGTAGGCCCATTGTAAATGCTTGCTTTCCTCTTCCCTCCCAGCTATTACTAAAAATGCCTGTTATAGCTGGGCATGGTGGCACACACTTGTAATCCCAGTACTTGGGAGGCTGAGACCGGAAGATCCAGGTTCATGGCCAGCCTCAGCTACTTCATGAGGCCCTCCACAACTTAGTGAGACCTGTTTCAAAATAAAAAATAAAAATAGGGCTGGGGGTGTAGCTTGGAGGTAGAATGCCACTGGGTTCAATCCCCAGTACCAAAAAAAAAAAAATGCCTGTTAGCAGCTCTATCCGAAACCTGTACAGTTTTGAAATGAAGCTTCTACTAATTGCCCACGGCTGTTGTAGGGTTCAGAGGGAAATTTTATTTCATGCTTCTTCATCTGTACAATCAAAAAAGAAAAACCTAAAATCTGTTTCTTGGCTTTGGTGCTACTTCCTTCTTAACCCAGGACAGGAGACTGTGGGCGTGAGCATGAGCTCATCACAGAAAGCTGAAATCGCATCGCTGTCACTGTGGCCCACACTGGAGCCTGGGGATAGCCCTTCCTCAGCTGTGGCCTGCTATGGCCAGGACTAATGTCATCCAAGAGTCTCGCTTCCTTTATCCAGTTGTCTTTTTACGTATGTGCCTATGTAACTTGAGGGGGAAAGTTTCTGTCAAAAACCCAGAAGGAAGTGGTGTTTGTTTCTATACCCATGATGTCTTGGTTCTAAGCATTTCCATTATTGAGGGAACTGGGATCATCATCCATCCATCCATCCATCCATCCATCCATCCATCCATCTGTCTATCCATCCATCCATCCATCCATCCATCCATCCATCCATCTATCCATCCATCTACCATTAACATCCAACATCACCATTAACTGGGCACCTACTGTGGACTAAACTAGAAGGTCCCTGCTCCAGTGGAACTTAAGATCTAGCAGGGATGACATCTAAGCCACTTGACTGAGGACTCACACATAGCTATTTACAGGCTACAATCAGGGACCTTTCCTAAGTCACCAGCAGTCTAGCATGAGGCATGACCAAATTGTAGCTCTCAACATCCACTTTTGAAGCTGGGCATGGTGGTGCATGCCTGTAGTCCCAGTACTTGGGAGGCTGAGACAGGAGGATTGCAGGTTCGAGACCAACCTCAGCAACTGAGTGAGACTCTCAGCAACCTAGCGAGACCCCATTTCAAAATAAAAAATAAAAAGGGATGGGGGTGTAGCTCATAGGTAGAATGCCCCTGGGTTCAATCCCAGTAACACACATGTAACACACACACACACACACACAAACGCACACACACAAACGCACACACTCACACATGCATGCACACACTTTTGAGAAAGTAAATGAATACAGATTGCCTATTAACCACTGGTGGTCACTCATACTTTTTGTTTCCATCCACCGAGCAAACGTCTACATCTGAGATCTCCTGGTACTGAAGAAGACATCTCTGCTTTTAAACCCAGGTGCAATTGTTGTTTAGACTTGTCATTTCACATCAGATAGGAAGACATGGGAGTCTAATGTAATACGTTTTTCTTTTGCAAGCCCCAACGCCATTATGAATGCATTTGCTGCACAACAGTGAACATGTCCAGGCTTCTGGTCAACCCCTGTGGAAAAAACCCGTGACCAGAACAGTGTCCTCCTGAAACATTCCCTGATTAGGAATGTGGGAAGTACAGCCCTTCTGGAAACAGGAGAAAAGAAGAGAGGTATGTGGAGATGGCAAAGGAAGGTTGGGTACTTAAGTATCAGCATTAAGAGCACAGTTTGTGCAATTATCTCATTTAATCCCCCCAATGATTCTATAAAATAGGTGTGTTAGGTAGTTAGATTATAGATGAGCAGCACAGGGGAAGGAAGGGACAGAGGATTGAGCTAGACTTCTTGAAAAGCAATAAGAAGCCATGATTGCTGATTTAGAAACTGCCTTCACCACCCCCAGGGGTTCTCTTAGACTCCCTCGAGAGAGTCTCCAACAGAGCAGCAGATGCACTAAGCTGTGGCAAGGAAGGAGGAGTGACTGCCCAAAATGCATATGCATCCGGGGAAAGGTTTCTAGGCCAAATAAAACGTGCTGCGTGGAAGACTCCACACTGTTTTCCATGCTGGGAAACAACCGCTTCAGACCCTCTCTCTGGACCCTAACTCCTTTGTCCTATGCCAGTTCTCACTCTGGGGAAGTGGCCCTTTCCACTCTCTCTTGAACATAACCTGAGCCTTTCCTGGAACACAACCTGACCCTTTCTCTAGAATGTAACCCCCTTTACCACAGCTTCTTTTATTACTATGTCCCTCGCTTCTTAAATAAACCTCTTATAATTCCTATTTGTACTTTCTGTTTGAAATCATTCTCTCAGGAAGCAAGGACTGAGGAAGAGAGATGACCACCCTATATTAATTTCTAAGGAAATCTTCACCTGGTAACAGGTATATTCCCCAAATACAAAGTCAGAGACACAGAGAAGTAATTGACCAAGATTCCAATTCAGGTACATCCACTTTTTAGCCTACTGCCTTTCCACTGGGCTGTGTAGTTTTCTGCCTGGAAGCCTGAATAGGGAGAGGTAACATCTGATTAATTAGGCAATTAAATAATTGAACCCCAATCTTCTAGTGTCTCTAAAAGCTGTAACCCTTTTTTGTAGCATCGATCATCTGTCTTTAGCCCTTGGGGTAATGGAAAGAGAAGTCTTAGGTGGCTCTGCCTCTTACCTTGGAGGAATTCCCAATCATTAGACCTCAGTTTCCTCCATTTACCAAAAATTAGAATAATAATAACACTAAAATGAAAACAGCAATAAATAACACCAGAATAGGAGGGGTAAAAGCTCAGATTTTAGAATGAGACATGTATTTGAATCCAGTGTCTACCATTTACAAGTAATGTGATCTTGGGGAAGTTACTTCAATTCTTTAGACTTGAATTTTCTCATCTGACAAATGGGATATGTGGCACACACCTGTGATTCCAGTACTTGGGAGGCTGAGACAGAAAGATCACAGGTTCAAGGCTAGCCTCATTAACTTAGTGAGACCCTATTTCAAAATAAAATAAAAATAAAAAAGGGCTGGAGGAGTAGCTTGTAGATAGAATGTCCTTGGGTTCAATCCCCAGTTCAAATAAACAAACAAACAAACAAACAAACAAACAAACAAACGTACTTCTCTCAGGGCATTGATGCAAAGATTAAATGAACACATGTGAAGATTTAGTATACTGACTGGAAGGTTGTAAACACTCAATAAAAGCCAACTACTGTTATTACCCACAGCAACTAACTCATGAGACTGTTGTCACTCTTGAAACTTACACAATGATATGTATACATAGGTATTTTGTGAGCTGTGAAGCTTACTCTATTTTGTTACTTATCATCAGTGGTGATAATCATTGTGGTTGTAATCAATGCTTACTCTTAATGATATTCTTTGCAGTTATATGCTCTCAGCAGGGCCAAATGACTCAGCTACTCTTTCAGCCTGTAATACATGCATTTAAATCAAATATCACTGGATCTCAGGACCTAAACATACACAGTGTGAAATAATAGCAAGTTCACCCAGAGTGGCCATCACAGATGAAATATTTAAAGGAAACATTGGACCTTCCATAATGAAACTGATTCTCTTCCCCAGCCAGTATTGGTACCCACCATCATGTATTCCTAGGGCAAGGACTCGTGCCAATCACTGGAAAAAAACACGGCCAAGGGACAGCATGAACATCAGGAAGAGAACGATCCAGGGTGGTGTGTGGATGAGACATCAGAGAAGCGCCAGACCCACAGCTGTCCTCATGGGAACTATGCTGGTGTGCTCAGCTCAACAAAAGCTGATTGAAATGATTTGCAAGGAAACAAAAAATTCTAAACAAGCTGGTCCCTTTCCAGAATGAGTATAGCAAATTGTGGTCCATGTGGTGGCTCTTCCTTCTCCCATACACGTGGCAGACATGACTCGCTAATGCTATTACTCTTCCCTGATGAGTCCAGATGGAGCTTCAGGATCCTTTCCAACAAAGCACACCAGGCAGGTGCTACTGAAAGGTTGGAGTTTTCATGCAGGATAAAACCCAATGGTAATCCCACTTCACGTCGGCCGAATATTCACCCAACATATCTAAGGATGAAAGCAATGGTGGACATCATTGAACTTTTACTTACAGCTACCATCCTACTCTTTCTCTTTCTTGGCAGTCTACCTTGCACTATGGAGGCTTAAAATGTCAGGTGCTCCATTTCCCAGCCTTCTTTGCAGTTAGGACGGTCATATGCCATCCCTAATCAGTGGGACACAAGAAGTTGCCTTCTACATAACTTCTAGTGATGATTTTCTCCCTGGTAAAAAAAAAAAAGAGGTATGTTGGAAGAAACACCACTCTTTTCAGTTGAGACTTGCTTGTGTGAAAATAGAATATCTAAGCTATAGCCATTATCTTGGAACCATAATGATCCAAGCCTGAAGGCAAAAGACCTTGTTTGGGGATGGAGGAGCAGAAAGAGAGCACATTTGGATCTTTAATACCATTCTTTGTTGCTAAATTTACCAGATTTGGAACCATCTACTTCTGGACCTCTCATTATATGAGAAAATAAGTCTTTCTTAGCTAAGCCACTTTCAGTCGAATATTCTATTACTTGCAGCTAAAAGCATTCCTATGGATCCAAATCCCATTTCCTATGTCTGTGGCATCTCCTACCTTAAATGGCAGAGCACACCTCCTAGCACCAATTTCTCACTTGCCCAGCTCCCACTGCAGTTCAGAATGGCACGTTACCTAGGCTTCACCAATCAAACACACCCAAGCCAGACCTCGAGTCAGACGCTAGTGGTGGATAGAAACAGAGATGGTGCAGAATTCATGCTAGTGATGAAGACCTCAGCTATGCTCATGGGCAGTGGCAATGACTGTGGTGGTAGTTATATCTGGGATCTGGTGGTGCCACAAATCAGAAGTGTGGCTGGAGTTGGCGATGCCCAGCAGCAGCCATGGTGGTATTAGTGGGAGTAGATGGCAGAGAGGGGTTCCTGACTGCATGATTTCTAAGACCAGTTCTCCACCTTCCAAGAGTTTTTGAGATTTTCAATATTCTTTTAATCAAGTCCCATTTTTGCTCAAGTTAGCAAAATTGGTTTCTGTTAGTCTGTGTTGCTATAGCAAAATGCCTGAGACTCGGTAATTTGTAAAAAACAGAAATTTATTTCTCACCATTCTGAAGGCTGCAAAGTAAAAAATCAAGACATTGGCAAGTCCAATTGTCTCATGAAGGTGACAGTCTCTGGAGGCAAGAAATACTGTGTCCTCACATGGCAGAAGAGCAGAGGAGAAAGCTAACCAAGCACTGAGTGGTGCCTCTTCTATGAGGACCCCAATCCCATTCCCCAGGGAGAAGCCCTGGTGTGGGGTGGGGACAAATCCCTTCTTAAAGGCCCTACCTCTTAACACTATCATATTGATAACACCTGAAATTTGGAGAGGACATATTAAAACCACAGCACTGTTGCTTACAACTAAGCATCCTGACTGTTACAATGACATATATCCAAATGTCAGTGATGGATAGTACTATCTGAAAGAAGTCCATTGTTAGCAAACTTTTTACTCATCTCTTCTGAGCACATAAACAGATACAACTCTAAGTCCTGGTGTCTAAAAAAATCAAACATTTCTCCTTTTATTTATTTGGCTTTTTCCATGGTGTGAGAGGTATAAACCTCAATTAAATTTTCATAATAATCCTGTAAAAACATACACGAAGTGATCTTTTCTACTTTCTGGAAGGAAATTAGAGCTTAGCGTGTCTCTCCTTTGTGGTTGTTCAGAATGCCCATGGTGACCCAGTTACCATAGCTAAGTGCTTCCTTTTCAAAGCACAGTGGAGAGCCAGCCAATTCAAAATGTGTTCCAGCTGTCATATGATTCTTTCCTGCTTCTATAGACACCAACTCCATTGTAAGCTCCATGTACCCCAGCCTTATGCAGTAGAGGGACCTCAGTGTGGGGCCATCCGAGTAGGTTTGGGTAACAGCTGTTCCTCTTCTGATTCTACTGTGTTCTTTGATGGATGAGGCTATGAGTGAAGCCCAAAGTCACTGGCAGAGAGATATGAGAGCCTGGAGCAGAACCAAGCCTCCCCTGTTCTACATTCTTATGATGTTTGGGCTTCGATGGTCGACCAGATGCCTGACACTGACCCCCTTAGTTATTCAGTGGTCTCTAGACTAAAAGTTTTACCAAGGCTTCAAATCTTAGTTTCCTGCTACCCTTCTCATCCCCAGCTCCTTTCTTCTTCAGTTAATCAATAATAATAAAGATAATGATAGCCACCTTTAATAAGCATATACTGTCAGCATTGCAACAAACTAGAAGCTATAATCTATATCTATATAAATAAAATTTAACTTGATCCTCCAATCTTCTCTGCAAGGTAAGTATTATTACTCCTGTCTTGGTCTGTTTTCTGTTACTATAAGCAAATACCACAGACTGGTTAATTTACACAATATAGAGATTTATCTATGTCATAGTTCCGGAGCCTGGGAGGTTGAAAGCTTGGAGCCAGTATCTTCCCAGCATCTGAAAGGGCCTTCCTGCTGATTCATGGTTTGGTGGAGGAATTGCATAGCAAGACAGACAAGTATACCAGAGAGAGTTCAATTTTATACTAAAGCCACTCCAGAGAGAGCCTATGCATCCATGATTACGTGAATGGATTGATCCATTTATAAAGACAAAGACATTCGAGCCTAATCACCTCTTACCAGTCTTACCTAGTCCCACTTCTTAATATCTACCAATGGAGATTAAATTTCAACATGAGTTTTGGAGGGGACATTCAAACCATAGCAACTCCCATTTTATAGATGATAAAATTGAGATGTAGAGAGTTTAGGAGGCTTCTAACTGAGGTGCAGAAAGGATGGGGGGGTTCTCATCCCAGGGTAGGGGGATGAGAAAAAATATTAGAAGGAAGGTTGTCACAGTGGTGCAAGGGAAGGGGTACAAGGTAAGGGGAAGGGCAAGAAAGAAGTGAATCTATGGAATTACTATCATAAAAACAATGTGTACATATGAGATTATACCAACATCATTCTCAGTACTACATGTGGTGGGGGAGGCGGGGGGGAGGGACACCAAGAGCTGTGTGCATGTATGTTAACACCAAACTTATACTCGATGTGTTGTGAGACTACAATGCACCAATAAAAACATAAAAAAATAAAATAAAAAATAAAAAAAAGAAGGAAGGCTGTCAGTGGTGTGCTAGGGAATATTTAAACATCAGTCTCCCAGGACCAAAAGCTTGGATTCCCATCACTTGCCTGATTCCATTGTGTACATAATCTCCTCATGACTGATTTGAAGCCACCAGTGTGAAGTCGCTGGGAAGAGGGATGTACAATTGGCTCTCACCAGCTGGTAAAATCCAGATCTGGCACTTAGCTGGCTCCTGCGGTTTGCAGATGGATATGTTAAGGGTCCAGCCCCAAACCCGGTTTGCCTATCTGGGTGGCATTTTGTCTCTGCACTCTTCTAATAGTTTTTTTTAAAGCACAGTGTTGGGCTGGGGACTGGGGTATAGCTCAGTGGTAGAGCATTTGCCTAGCATGCTCAAGGCCCTGGGTTCCATTCCCAGCACCACACACAAGAAAAGCACAGTGTCTTGGAAGAGTTTGCTAATATGGCTGGTGGATAATTTACCCAAATCTATTCTGACTCAGAGGTGCATCCTGGTTGTGTCTGTGCCCACCCCCTGTAGGATACCTGAGCTTCATGCCAGTCCCATGGAACACGCGCACTCTCCATGAGTTATGCTTAGACAGAGGGGAGCGGTGTAGCCCTTGGCAACCCTTCTTTATAAAAGCAAACAGTCAAAGCACAGCCTTTTCACTGTGATGTAGAGTAATAAGGTAAGGATCTTGTCTTCCAAGAATGATTAAGCCTGAAGGTATGCAAAGTATGTCTGACCAAACACAGAGTTTAATGATACGATATTCTTCTTGCCAGCTACAGACCTTTACATCACTCTCCTATGTCTGAGATGCTCTTGTTTAAACAGAAAAACAAAACATTTCTGTTTAAGCCCCGATCAAACTTAACCACACTTACCCTCACCAAGAGAGATGTGTTATAAAAGGCTGCAGTAAGAGATGCCGAGTTCTCTATTTCTCAGACAACTCTGCATATTACAGTAAGTAACTATACAGGTTGTACTGTTAGAAGGGAGATAGTTTCCAATTTTTAGTAAATCTCAAAAGAGTTCCAAATCTTTGATCTTAAGCTAATGAAATTGGAAATAACATTTGGCAGCTTAGTTATGCAATGAGGTCATAGGTATGCAAGCGTGGTTAGGGGCCTCGTTCATTCTTTTCATCAAACTTTTATTGAGTGTCTCTTAGGTGCCAGACACTCTGTATGGGCCTGGCGTTCTAAAGAATAAAACACAGGCCAACAACTGGGCGTAAGTGGTTGATGAATGCTATCCAGAGGTAGCCGGAGGCCCCAACCCACACTGTGGGGGCACTGGAACACAGCCACACCTGTTCATTTACCTGTTGGCTGTGGTTGCTTGAATACTCCTAATAGGAGTAGTTGGAACAGAGACTATATGCCCACAGAGCCTAAAATGCAGTCATGTGCTGTTTAATGACAGGGTCCACTCTGAGAAATGCATCTTAGGCGACATTATCATTTTGTGAACATTGTAGAGTGTACTAACACAAACCGTTTCACAGAAAACTTATTTCTATAAGTAGGAGTCCACTCTAAAATGATAAAAGTAAGCTGGGTGTGGTGGCACGCGCCTGTAATCCTAGTACTTGGGAGGCTGTGAAAGGAAGATCGCAGGTTTGAAGCCAGCCTCAGCCACTTAGCGAGACTCTCAGAACCTAGCAAGACCCTGTTTCAAAATAATATAAGGGGCTTGGGGTGTAGCTTGGAGGTAGAATGCCCCTGGGTTCAATCCTCAGGACAATAAATAAATAAACAAATGATAAAAATATAGTAAATGCATAAACCAGTAACCTAGTCATTTATTATCATTATCAAGTATTATGTACTGCACATAATTGTATGTGCTATACTTTTATATGACTGGCAGCACAGTAGGCATGTTTACACCAGTATCAACATAAACTTGTGAGTAATGTGTTGTGCTCGGCAGCAGGATGATGCCACTAGACCATAGGAATGTTTTGAGCTCCATTATATTCTTATGGGGCCACCATCATAGATGTGGTCCATTGTTGACCGAAGTGTCGTTACTCAGTGCACGACTGCCTTTACTATCTGGCCCTAGAGAGGAAAAATTTGCCACCCTCTGGTCTAGGAAGAGGTGATGCAGGCCCAGACTAAGGCGCCAATGGGGATAAAAATGAAGAGACAAAGTTGGATGAAATTTAAGAAGTGGAATCCACAGGTCGGGGATAAGGACTGAAAAGGGGAGTAGGACCAAGAATAGCACTCAACTTGTTGGCCTCAGGGAGGGACCTCTGCTTCCAGCCACCTCCTTCCCACCCTGTCAGCCTTGACTATACAGTAACACATACATACATACATACATATATACATATATATACACACATATGCATATATACATGCATACATAAATACATACGTACAAATATACATACACACATATGTGTGTATATGTATTATATATGTAATGTTTTTTAAAAACACCTATATAGTCATATGAATATTTTCCCCAAAGAACTTGGGATAATATGAACATCTATCATCTGAACATCTCTTTTTTGAGTTAACAGTTCATCAGAATATTGTCAAATGCTTCATTTAATGCAGCCATAGGAATAAAAAGGAGGCCAGCCACTCACAGAAATAGAGCAATATTGAACTTGGCAAGTTAAAACCTATAAAAATGTTTTCACGTTCATTATCATGACTGTACTAATCCAAAATAAAGCAGTATCTGATAGTTTAATCTTTAATAGATACAAATTTAGCAAAGGAGCAGCCAGGTAATTTGACAGTAAATCTTGGCTTTATTGCTTTATCGTCATTAGAGAATTAGTGACAGGCTAAAGGCAGGTCAGTAAGTCTGTTAGGGGAAAGGTGACTGTGGGGACTTGTTCTCTGTTCGACTCCCCCTTAAACCACCCCAAAGTTCAGTAAGGATGTGCGAAGATCCCAAATGATACAACCCTCATGAATTGTGTCACAGGAAATCCATTTGTGCAAAATAACCTTATGAATGACTATTCGGGTCAAGAAATAACATCGAGGCCTACTGGGTGTGAGGCATGGCTGCGTCCATGCCCTGCTCTGGGCTGCCAGAAACACCAGCGGGACCAGGCATTTGCCTGTACTGAGCTCACAGTCTGGCCGGAGAGGACAGAGTTCAGTGTCCAGGTAAGTCAGATGTGATCTGTTTGTAGTAGAGGTGGAGCCATCCTGTCATCGACAGCTAACGCTTTGTCTTTGTCCCACACCTTCCTCTCCCAGTGACCCCAACACCCTCCAGTACCCCTGCCCCCACCTTGGGGTTTGAAGTCTTTTCAGTTTGTCTTGTTTTTCTTGCAGCGCTGGAGATTGAGAGCCTTTTGCATGGTAGGCAAGTGCTCTTCCACAGAGCCACATCCCCAACCCTCCCCCCTTTTTTTATTTGAGACAGGGGCTAGCTAAGTTGCTGAGGCTGGCCTTCAACTTTCGATCCTCCTGCCTCAGCCTCCTGAGTCACTGGGATTAAAGATGTGCACCACCATGCCCAGCTCCACCTTGTGGTTCCGGTGGAATCTGCTGCCAAACACAGAACACCCTAGCCCTGGCCCACACCAATCCTACTGCCTCCTGCTCCCAGCCCCAATGGGGACCCAAGGGGCCTTCCCAGGGTTTATTAAACTGTTGCTGAGAGTGCAAAGCCATCCCCACCTTGACACCCCAGTGTGAAGCTGTAGGCTAGAGTTTGAACCTGGCCCCTTGAACAGAGTTTGAGACAATAAAACCAATGACCCTTGGAAAGAAGCAGGAATTGCTGACAGCAGTCAACTCTTTTCTGTTCATCCCTCCTCTTTCTAGTTTGGCCTGGAGACTAATAAATTGTCTGTTTTGGTACAAGTTAGTCTGAGTTGGGTTGCTGGCCCTTGAAGGAAAATCTGAATAATAAAAACATGGCCGAGGAAGCACAGGAGAAGGGGTGGTTAATTCTGGCTGGGATTTCCAGCTGCGGGTTTCTACAGAAAGACAGGGAGGGTGTACCTGACAACAGGTACCGCAGATGCAAAGGTGGGACAGGGTGTGACGTTGGGAAAGAGGACCAGGCTGATGTCATTGAATCTATGGAGACTGGCAGAGAAGGAGGAAAAAGAAAGAGGACTCAAGAGGCAGGGAGGAGCCCAGGATATTTGTGATAGGCTTCGAGTGCAGAGGGGGCCTTCCTTAAGTGTGGGGTAAGGCGCACCATCCTTTCAGCCTTCCCTTGGATAGAAATTCCTCTGGGGCAAGTGGCGGTCTGGAGGGCAGCATTACAGCGCCAAACACTGTGTTCAGCCGGTTCTTCTCTCTCATTACCCACCTCTCGCTCCTTGGCCTCTGTAATTAGGGCTTGCTCACCTGTTCCTGATTGCCAGGGTCAATGACAAGACATTTAGGAGGAATATGCTGTTTAACATGCCCGACTCCGAAACACAGCATTTTGGTTGGGTTTTCAGTTGCCTGAGGTGGCTGCAAAAGATTTTAAAAATATATGTTCTGGGTCTGGCTCTGGGAGTAGGGAAGCTAAACTTGAAAAAGGCAGTTGTGTGTGCTGTTCACAAGTGAATGCAGTCGTTGCTAAAGGAAAAGAGTCTCGGCTGGCTGGTGGGGAATAGATTCTCTTTGTCATCTTGGAAGCAGAGGGTCTTAAGTAAAAAGTAGTGCATACTTCTCGAAGGCAGCTTCAGGATATCTTAGAGTCCTACGAATTGCTACAACAACAAACAGGAATTGGGATCAAACCCAGGACTTTGATACCACGTTTGCAACTTCCTGTGAGTCTATAATCACTTCAATAATATAAGATTTATTTATTTGTTTTTTTGTTTATTTATTTATTTAATTTTGTGGTACTGAGGATTGAAGGCAAAGGCATTCTACTTCCAAGTTGTATCCCCAGGCCTTTTTTTATTTTTTGTTTTGAAAATGGGTCTCAAGAGGTTGCTAAGAGTCTCGATATGTTGCCGAGGCTATCCTCAAACCTGCATTCCTCCTGTCTCAGCCTCCCAAGGACTAAGATTACAGGCATGTACCACAACGCCAAGCAATATAAAAGTTTTTACATGGGGCAGGGTCTGTGATTAAATACACCTGGAAAATGCTAGGTGCTGTATCCCTCTGCTGAGGATCCGCAAACCACGAGTTTATTACAAAGATTCAGAGAAGTCTTGTAGCAAAATAACAAGATTCATTTTCTGGGATGACTTAGGACTCGCTTTCATATGTAATAGTTGTGCAACAGCTACATACTTCATGTTTGATTTCTCAAGGGAATCAATCTTTCAGAGACCAAAACAAAGTTTGGGGAGACCATGGGTGGGGATTAAGATTCAAGCGAGAGTTCTTGGCTAACCTTTCCTGAGAAGTCTGTTTTGAGCCAGCCTGTGATGTGTGGACCAGAGAGCATCCCCCAACATCTAGCATTCTTTTCTATTACAAATAACATCATGTGTGAGCCTCCCAAACACCATGGTCAGCTGTACCCGCGTGGGGTCACTGGGAGGAGAGAGAGCACAGCGCATGCGCAGGACGGTGAAGAGGCCAGAATGACCAGAGCAGAGAGAACGACGAGCTGGAAAAGTAACGGGATACAAACCGGACCAACGACTAACCGTGTACAGAACACTGAGGTATTATGGGGGAAGAAGACAGCTCTTGGCCTTAAGAAGTCTAGCATCTAATTGATGGGAAAAAGTGGGATAGATGAACACAATGATCTATATCACAGAGAAGAACATGAATGTCCCATTAGAGTCATAATATACCACAAGGATTCAAAATGGACAAATCATAACTGATTGGGGACAGAACTATCATGAAAAACTCCTTAAAGACAGTGACATTGAGGTCTTGAAGAATGAGAAAAATTTCAAGGGCTGTCCATTATAATATTGGCTAAGAGTCACTACGAACTGCAAGGGATGGAAACCCTAACTGGCAGGATTAACTGACTTAATCATGCAGGATGTTTAATGACCTCATAGGAAGTCTGGGAGTCAATGGATGAGTCTCAAAATGTACTAAGCAATTAAAAGTATGCTTCAAACACTACACGCTCCATAACTCCATTTATATGCTGTTCTAGAGGAGGCAAAGCTATGGTAACAATAATAGAGAGCAGAGATTGCCAGGGCCTGGGAGAGGCAGAGGATTAACTCTTGTCAGGTTGGGGGGTGGGGGGTGGATTTCCCCTCTGCCCTTTAAAGGTTTGCCAAAACGAACCACAGTAGACAGACCGAGAGGAGAGAAGTACAAATTTAGTAACCTGCGTGAGCCCAGGAAGGCAAGTACCCAATAACCCAATGAAATTCAGAAATCTATATAGCCTTCCACACAGGGGGAGGGAAATGGGTGAATGTGGGCAATTTTGAAGGAGAGTCAATGATTTTTTTCAGGAGAATTTAATGGGCCCAAAGAATAGACAGCAGTTTGTAGATGATTCTCTCTGCAAGTTTGAGGGGACTGAAGAACTTTGTCACTGCTGGTGACAAAGTGGATCTAGATGTGGTGGCTTCCCTCAATCTTCTTTCCTGCCATATGAGTTTAAATTTCCTTGGTTAACAGAATTTCAGGAAGGCAATTGTGATCAAAGGCAATTGTGATCAAAGTCAGTTGTGTCCCTTTTGCGGGTCCTTGGGTAGATATTAGGGAATTTTGGATAAAAGTCCCCTGCCCCATGTTTGGGGGAGGGGATAAACAAGGGAAGGTCAGAGAGACCTTCAAGGCAACTCCCCCCAAGTCCCTCCAATTTTCTTTCATTCAAAGCATTCAGCATGCCAAAGCATCATACTTGGGGTATCATTTTCTGAGCTCCAACACTACACAGAGGCATGAGGGAACTTTGGGGGGTTATTTGGATTCAGAAAACAATACCTCAGCTGGGCATGGTGGTGCACGCCTGTAATCCTAGTACTTGGGAGGCTGAGACAGAAGGATCGCAGACTTGAGATCAACCTCAGCAATTTAGTGAGAACCTCAGCAACTTAGAGAGACCCCATGTCAAAATAAAAAATAAAAAGTTGTATCTCAGAGGTAGAATGCTCCTAGGCTCAATCCTAAAACTAATAATAATAATAATAATAATAATAACAACAACAACAACACCCCAAAGAAGGGTACTTTGCGATGTTAAGTGCTTTGAACTAAAAGAGGACCAAGATGTCCCTGACCTCCTGCCCCTCTGCCCCTCTGCCCCTCACCCCCCTTTCTGTATTGAAGCACAAGGAGGGGGTTTTCTGAAGTTTCCTTATCTAGCTAAAGGAAGTTCCTCCAGTAAAAATGAAATCAACACAACCCCCTCCCTGGGATCTCTTTGAACAGAGAAGATTAACTCTGGGAATTGGAGATCAGAGACTATTTGTGTAGCAGGACAGCCTTTTTCATTCTGGATTTCCTCCTCTCATAACCCCATAATCTGTCACCCCCTACTCTCACAGTCCCAGGCACCTATTTCCTTCTGTAGCTTGGAATGCTATTTAATTTTTTTTTCTTGCAGTACTGGGGATGGGACCCAGGGGCATTCTACCTCTGAGCTACACCCCCAGCCCTATTTTTTATTCTTTATTTTGAAACAGGGTCTCACTAAATTGCAGAGGGCCTCACTAAGTAGCTGAGGCTGGCCGCGAACCCGGATCCTCCAGTCTCAGCCTCCCAAGTACTGGGATTACAAGTGTGCGCCACCATTTAAATGTCAGCCTCTGGCCCTCCTTGGAGTTTGTGTGGCTCCCACACACATGCAGGTAAATACATCGTATGCCTTTTCTCCAGTTCTCCTGCCCAGCGTGAGTGTATTTCAGCAGATTCCATGACTGAACCCCCACAGGGCAGAGGTGAAAGTCCCTTTGCCCCAGCAGGATGGGAAGAAAGCTCTCTGTCCTGGTCCTCATGGTGGTTATCAGGGAGGATAAAAGAAAGAAAAGAAATAGGTAGAAAAGAGACATAAGGAAGGACAAAGGAAAATATAAGTTTAAATGAAAGCCTGGTGCTCAAGTTCCTCTTACCTTCATTCCCCAGAAGAAGAGCCATGAGCCCCCCAAATGTGTGTCTCTCTTGATATAGTCCATACTCTCCCTTGAATGTGCATTCCTTACTTTCCTAAATGTCTGTGTCTCTTACTGGTACATGCAGAAATTCTTTTCTGTCTCCTAAGGCGAGGACCCCACCGGTCCTGAGTCAAGTCGCCCTCTCTCTCACTGGGAATTCCTCCTCTGACCCTTCTCAGACTCATCTCTCTCCTGTGACAGTAACACACTATATCCATTTATCAAAACTCATGGAACCCTTAACATAGATTTAAGAGTAGAGATTCCATGTAAAAAATGAAAATGGTATGAAATAAAATGATAATATAAAAAAGCTCAAAAAAAGCTGAGCGTGGTGGCACATGCCTATAATTCTAGTATTTGGGAGGCTAATACAGGAAGATCAATACTGGGTTCAATCCCCAGTACCAAAAAAAAGTGTGTGTGTGTGTGTGTGTGTGTGTGTGTGTGTGTGTGTGTTTCTGGGGACTGAACTCAGGGTCATTCTACCTCCGAGTTACACCTTCGGCCCTATTTTTATTTTATTTTTTTTATTTTGAAACAGGTCTCACTAAGTTGCTGAGGGCCTCTCTAAATTGTTGAGGTTGGTCTCGAACCTGCGATCCTCCTGTCTCAGCCTGGAGTATAGGAATGTGCCACCACACCCCACTAAGAATAGTTTTTGAACTTCTTATTCAAATACAGCTTTCAGAAAGCATAATGAAGAAATTGCCATAAAGAGTATCCCTAAAGTTTGCCAAGATGATGAAGTAAGAATTACTCAGTTTTTTTTTACAATAATAAATACGCAAACAGCAGCACTTCCTAGGGAGTTGTTAGTAAAAGAAATGAACATTTCAAGAGAAAAGCTGATGGCAGGATTCCAGGAGGGCGTAGGTGGAAGAAAATGGATTGGGAATGCATCCAGAACAAGTGGGGTGGAGGAGTCGAGCCAGGAATGCCCAAGATAGTGAGGTCACTCTCCGTGAATGGGCGAAGGGCCACCTCCCAACTGGGAGGCCAGGTTCTAGCTGCCTGTGTTGGAAAGCGTGATCTGTTAGCCGCAAAGGAGTGGACAGAACAGGCCATCGCATCATGCATCTGGGGCTCGGTCTTCACCGTGGTAAAGGAGCACCCGGACCACTCTTTAGATCCTTTCAACTTGGATTCTGTGAGTTGCAAGAGTTGGCCATGAGCAGAGACACAGAACCGAGCCACAAATGAACACTGTGTGTGTGTGTGTGTGTGTGTGTGTGTGTGTATCTGTGTTCCTGGGAATTGAACCCAGGGATGTTCTGCCTCTGAGCTATAAACCTAGCCCTATTTTATATTTATTTATTTATTTATTTATTTATTTATTTATTTATTTATTTTTGTGGTACTGGGGACTGAACCCAGGAGCATTCTACCTCCGAGCTACACCCCCAGCCCTATTTGTTATTTTTATTTTAAAACAAGGCCTCTCTTGGTTGATGAGAGTCTTACTACTTGCCGAGTCTGTCCTCGAACCTGCAATCCTCCTGACTCAGCCTCCCAAGTACTGGGATTACAGGCGTGTACCACCGCGCCCAGCTTTTATTTTTTATTTATTTATTTTTTATTTTTTTAATTTTTTTTTCGGTACCAGGGATTGAACCCAGGGGCGTTCTACCTCCACGCTACACCCCCGGCCCTATTTTTTTATACTTTATTTTGAAACCGGGTCTCACGAAGTTGCGGAGGGC
>PVJS01031338.1:0-23472 GCA_004027185.1 Glis glis | reverse complement strand
CCGGATCCTCCGGTCTCCGCCTCCCAAAGTACTGGGATTACAAGCGTGCGCCACCATGCCCGGCCATATTCTTTATTTTGAAACAGGGTCTCACTAAATTGCAGAGGGCCTCACTAAGTAGCTGAGGCTGGCCGCGAACCTGCAATCCTCCTGTCTCAGCCTCCCAAGTACTGGGATTACAAGCGTGCGCCACCACGCCCAGCTTTATTTTTTATTTTGAAACAGGGTCTCGCTAAATTGCTGAGGCTGTCCTCAAAACTGCAATCCTGGCCGGGCGTGGTGGCGCACGCTTGTAATCCCAGTACTTTGGGAGGCGGAGACCGGAGGATCCGGGTTCGCGGCCAGCCTCAGCTCGCTCTCTCTCTCTCTCTCTCTCTCTCTTGCCCTGTCTCTCTCTCTCTCTACTTAGTGAGGCCCTCCACAACTTCATGAGACCCGGTTTCAAAATAAAGGATAAAAAATAGGGCCAGGGGTGTAGCGCGGAGGTAGAATGCCCCTGGGTTCAATCCCTGGTACCGCAAAAAAAAAAAAAAAAAAAAGAGAAAGGAGGGAGCCATGGTGTCTTTTATGAACTAATCTTAGAGGCCACACAGATCTTCATTTCTGCTGGGTCAGAAACAAGTCACAAAGTCCTGCCCACACTCAAGAAGAGGGGCCTCTGTTGCCATCTTTTGAAGGGAGAAATGTCAAAAAATGTATGGCTATATCTTAAACCAGCACAGTTTATAAGTGGCAGAGCCAGGCTTTGATGCCAGAGACCGTTCCGGAGGGTCACATTGTGAAGTTCTGCTCTAACAAACCTTCACTAGAACACCACCCCAGACCCAGAGAGGTTACTCAAGACCCTTCCCAGCTCGAGTCTCCTGGGATGCCCCCTCAAATTCTTGAGAATTCCCAGATCCCCATAAATGCCTCCAAATTACTGATGTTCCCTCCAATCCCTGTCCCTGAGTATCCTAAAATGTCCCCCAAACGCTGGGTGTGGTGGCGCATGCTTGTAATCCCAGTACTTGGGAGGCAGAGACTGGAGGATCTGGGTTCGCGGCCAGCCTCAGCTACTTAGTGAGGCCTTCCACAACTTCGCGAGACCCGGTTTCAAAATAAAGGATAAAAAATAGGGCTGGGGGTATAGCTTGGCGATAGAACGCCCCGGGTTCAATCTCCGGTACCGCAAAAAAAAAAGTCCCCCAAACTCTCAGGATGCTCCTTTTCTGAGCCCCTGATCAGTCTCCCACCCCTCACTTTGCTACCCTAGGTATGCCCTGATGTCCCAGTGCTGGGAGCTGAACCCCCGAGACCGGCCAAGTTTTTCGGAACTACGGGAAGACCTGGAGAACACGCTGAAGGCCCTGCCCCCTGCCCAGGACCCCAACGAAATCCTCTATGTCAACATGGATGAAGGCGGAGGTCATCCTGAGCCCCCTGGAGCCGCCGGAGGAGCCGACCCCCCAACCCAGTCAGACCCCAAGGATGCCTGTAGCTGCCTCACTGCAGCTGAGGTTCATCCTGCCGGACGTTATGTCCTTTGCCCTTCTACAGTCCCTGGCCCCACTTCGCCTACTGACAGAGGCTCCCCAGCACCCCCAGGGCAGGAGGATGGAGCCTGAGATAACTCTCCACCTGAGACTCCCTCTCAGGACCCAAGCTAGGCACTGCCACTGGGGGAAACCTCATCCCCCACTTTCCCATTCCAGGCCTTATCTTCCTACCCTTCCAACCTCCATCCCAGACAGATCCTTCCTCTTGTCTGCGCCATAACATCCCCAGCTATAAAAGGAAGCGGTTGGACTTCAATCTCTAAGGGTCTTCCCAGGCCTAACATTCCAAGATTCTAGATTCTAAGGTTTAAGGAGTCTAGAGTCAAAGGTTCTAGGTCTCAAAGATGCTCTGCGTCTTCAATTCTAAGGACCTGATATTCCAAAGTCTCTAACACGCTAAGGTTCTAGACATGGAAGTTCTAGGGTCCACTATTCTAAGGCTCTGAGATTCTGCAGCTATAGATTTTCCAGGTCTAATTATCTTGATAAGGCACCAAGATTTTAGGTTCTAAAACTCTGAAATTCTAGTTCTAGGATCTACAGCTCTATTATTCTAGATTCTATTTTTCTAGAGTTCTGAGACCTTGGAGCATAAGAGTCTAGAATCTACAATTCTAAAGGTTCTATAATTCCAGAGATGGGGGTTCTAAGGCCTATTTTTCTAAAATTTGGTGGTTTGAGGTTCTTGAGTTTAGTTCTTTTGGCGTAAGAGTCTGGATCATAAGGCTTCAGATTTTTATTTTCTTAAGTTCTAAGATTCTAATGATGGTCAGTTATAGTTTCTGAGGCTTTATGATTGTAGATTCTTTTGCATAAGATCCTGGATCGGAGGCGGGCGTGGTGGCGCACACCTGTAATCCCAGTACTTGGGAGGCTGAGACAGGAGGATCATAGGTTCATGGCCAGCCCCAGGAACTTAGTGAGGCCCTCTGTAACTTAGACCCTGTTTCAAACTAAAAAAATAAAATAGGGCTAGGGGTGTGATCTGGGATAGAATGCCCCTGTTTCCACTCCCAGTACCCCACACACACATCATGGATATGAAGGCTCTAAGATTCTAGAATCTGCAGTTCAAAAATGCTAAGATCCTAAAGATGGAGGTTCTGAGGTCTAATGCTCTAGGATGGGATATTCTAAACTTGGCCTAAGAACCTAAATTCTCTGTGTCTAAGGTTCTAGATCATATGTTCTAAGATTCTACATTATTAAACTCTGAGATTCTAATGTTGACCTGTTCTGTTTCAAGGCACTGTAAGGTTCTGTTGGTCCAAGATTCTGTTTCCTAAGCATCTAAGTTATACGACTCTCACAGTTGTGACTAACTAGACACCAAAGTTCTAATAATTTCTAACATTGAACACCTCTAGGTTCTATGCTGCATTCTGCCTTTCTAAAATTATAGTTAAGGGTTCAAGAATACACATTTCTAAAATCTTAAGGTTCTAGGCACTGTAGTTTAAGGTTCAAATGTTCTAAGTTTCTAAGATTCTAAAGGTCAACAGGTCTAGAACATTAGGTACATTTCCAAGATTCTAACCTTATAGTATTCTGTGTGCCCCTCCCCTTTGTAGCCACCTATGCTTCCTCCTCCCTTCATGTGGGGGTATGACCCCCTCAAGCCTGTGCAATGCATTAGGGATGCCTCCTTTCCTGGAGAGGATGGACCATTTCCCTCCTTTTGGGCCATGCTGCCCCCTTGAGCCAGTCCCTCATTTCCCTTGTACAGTGTGGACTCTGGTGCCTCCAGAGGGGCTCGGATCACATAAAACTTTGTCGATCACTACTCTGTCTCCTCTTGTCTCCATTCAGCTGTGGTGTGGCCCCTCTCCCTGGCAATTCGGTTTCCCCATCAGTAAAAAGAAGGATTTGAGCCTAATGCAGCAGTGCCCATAATCTGCTTGGGAGGCTGAGACAGGAGGATGGCAAGTTCAAGGCCAGCCTCTGAAACTTATCAAGACTCTGCCTCAAAATAAAAAATAAAAAGGGTTGGGGTGTAGCTCAGTGGTTGAGCACCCTGGGGTTCAATCCAGAAAAAGGAAGAAAAGGAGAAGAGTTTAGTGAGGTGTGGGAATTCTCGCATTAAAAAGGGTAGAAATGGCAGGGCGTGGTGGCGCACACGTGTAATCCCAGTACTTGGGAGGCAGAGACCGGAGGATCTGGGTTCGTGGCCAGCCTCAGCTACTTAGTGAGGCCCTCCGCAACTTCGTGAGACCCGGTTTCAAAACAGAGTATAAAAAATAGGGCCGGGGGTGTAGCTTGGAGGTAGAATGCCCCTGGGTTCCATCCCCAGTACTGCAAAAAAAAAAAAAAGGGTAGAAATGAATATACACACAGGCAAAAATAATGCAAGCAAAGACGTTCTGGTTCTCAAAACCCTAGTGAGGAACAAGCATATATATAGATATTCACAGGGTCACACAGACACCTACACATACCCCAAAATAACACTTTTTTTTTTTTTTTTGGTGGTACTGGGGATGGTACCCGGTAGGGGCATTCTACCTCTGAGCTACACCCCCAGCCCTATTTTTAATTCTTTATTTTGAAACAGGGTCTCACTAAGTTGCAGAGGGCCCAAGTTGCTGGCGATATCCTCCTGTCTCAGCCTCCCAAATTATGGGATTACAAGCGTGCGCCATCACGCCCGGGTCAGACATGTAAATTAATGGACACACTCAGGCACATCTGGTCACAAATGCATAGATGCAGAAAGTCGGACACAGAGTCACAGAGACACATGAAAGCATACAGACACAAACATTTACAAACATACGCACAGGCAGATACCAGGAATGGGAAGAAATCTGAGTAACGGAGACACAGTAAAGTGACATATACTCAGAGACATAGGGAGCACAACAGGTCTTCACACACCCAAACGTTCAGACTTGCATGGAGACACAGGCGCAGAACGCCTCCATCCACAGACCCACAAAGGGAAACCTGCCAAGACCGAGCCCTCTCGGTCCCGTACGCACTCGCCGGCCCTGGTTCCTGGGTGTGTCCGGCCCATGGAAGAACCCTAGGCAGCGCCCGAACGCCCCCGAGTGGCGGCTCCAAAGAACCGGGAACAGTTCAATCCGGGCCACAAACTTTTTTAGAACAAACCGTTCTGGGGAGCTGGGAGGAGAGAGGAAATCGGACGTGGGCGAGGGGCGGGGTGTCTGGACTGCAACCTCTGGGCCCACGTGAGTGTCTGTCCCGATGCTGAGTGGGTGCTGTGTGTCTAGGTTGCTGTAGCGTGAGCTTGTAGTGTAACTGTCCTTGTCGTGGTCATTCAATGTTGCCTGCCTATGCGGACGTTAGTGGGCACGTCTCTAGGACAGTTTGGTGTATTATCTCGATTTGATGCATCTGATCTGACTCACGGCTGTTAGGTTACTTGTGTGCTGTGTGCCTTTGTCTTAAGTCGAGGCTGTGTGCAGCTTTTGTGGGCTTAAGTCATGGCTTAGTAGGTAGTGGGCATCGGCCTTGTGTATCTCGTTTTTGTTGTGTTTTTGCAATGCTGGGGATGGAACCGACGACCTCACCAGTGCTAGGCAAGCACTCGTCCACTGAGCAACACCCCCAGTCCTTCACAGTGTATCTCGATTGAGTCGCTTACTGAAGTTTTGTCTTCTGAGTTACAGGCGACAGATGGTGCAGCGTAAAACAATGTCACTTTCGTGTGTATTGGCGTGAGGCTTAATTATGGACCCGGGTATTTGAGCTTGTCAGTATAGATGCCGAACAACGAGATTTACTGAACATCCGCTTAGAGGATTCCGAGTAGAGATCCGCGAACTTCTGGAGCTCTTTCTGCAGGAGATGGCTCTATGGTCGTGTGCAGAGCGCCTATCCCAAGTACAGTACAAACCAAAGAGAAAGGACTGCGAACTGGGATCGTGGTAAGAGTCGCTCCGTGAGATGTACCACGAAAGCGAAGGGGGTGCAATTTCCTTTACAACTTTTCTCCCGCTGTGAGTCTAGCCTTTATTTTCAACCATTCAGGATACCCTGAAGTCAAAACTTTGTTTCTCAAAAACGTAACTGAGTTTCCAACAGCTGACGAGTAATACATAGTTAATCTCTATGCCGAACACCGCCCTCTACTACGAAACTTGCGAGGCAACCCTCTGAAGAATGGCCAATCTGGTTAGCTCTTCTTAAAGTGATCAATCTGTAACGGCTTTAGTGAGATAAAAAAGTAACTCCGATTGGTGGATAGATTGTTTTGGCCCTGCCCTAACAGCAAGGGGCGGGGCCCTTCAAGAAGTCATCTATTTCCGGTCTCTTAAAAGCAACAGGAAGGAGGCGTTTCTGCGGACCCTCTCTCTCGGGTTTGATTGGTTATTGTGATTTTACCCGCTTGGACTCTTCAAGGGGCGGGAGATTTGGGCCAATCAGGACGTGTGTTACAGAGAAACAGTTTGATAAAAGGAAAGCGCAGGAAAGGCCATGGGACACTTATTCTGAGATCTTATCGTTGATTGGTCCGAACCGTTACTCCCTTTCCCTCATTTGACTTTACAGCAGCTGGCGCGCGTACGGTACCCAATCAGCGCGCGCTCCGCCTCTTGCCTTTTCCCGCCCTCCGCTCCTGCCGCGGCTTCGACGTAGTCCAACGCTTCCTCCCCGACAGCTCCGGGGCACTCTCAAAGCCGTTCTTTTGAAAACCACGCTTTGATTGGCTGGCTCTTCGGGCCCGCGCCCGTTGTCCCTGCGCGCTGGCCAATTGACATCCGTGTTTCATCGTACGGAAAACGGGCGAGGGGGAGGAGGCGGCGGCGGCGGCCATTTTGAGCCGCCGCCGCCATTGGAGTGGGGGGCCCCCCCTTTCCCCCTTCGCCTCCTGACAGTTAGGGTTTAAGGGGAACAGAGCCCTGGGAGGCCGGGCCGGGCTCGGGGGCCGCCCCGGGGGCCCGGGCCATGGATGTGCGCCGTCTGAAGGTGAACGAACTTCGCGAGGAGCTGCAGCGCCGCGGCCTGGACACTCGCGGCCTCAAGGCCGAGCTTGCTGAGCGGCTGCAGGCGGCGCTGGAGGCCGAAGAGCCCGACGACGAGCGGGAGCTCGAGGCCGACGACGAACCGGGTCTACCCGGGCACAGCAACGAGGAGGTCGAGACCGAGGGGGGCTCCGAGCTGGAGGGGACCGCGCAGCCACCGCCGCCCGGGCTGCAGCCGCACCCCGAGCCCGGCGGCTACTCGGGGCCGGACGGACATTGTGAGAGTGCGCGGGGCGGGGGCCGGGGAGCCCGGAGTCCGGGCCGAGGAAGGGCTGTGGGCCGCGGGAGTCCGGCGCCAGAGGTCGGGGAGAAGGTGTGAGGACCGGAGGATCCCGCGCCCCTCCGCTGGAAAGGACCTGGGACGAGGGCCTGGAGACGACGGGGAGGGCGGATCCTGGCATCCGGTGCCGGGAGAGACGGGGGGTTGGGACCCTCGCTGTCGGAGACGTCAAGGACGCGGGCGGGCGGGCGGGGAGGACTCCGGACCCCGGGGCTCGGGCCCCGGAAACCGTGGCGTCTGCAGCGGTGGGAGTCGGAAGAGCCCGCGGCTTCCGACCTGGGGTCTGGGGGAGGTCTCGGGATGGTGATCCGAGGTTAGGGGCCGGGTGCGCTCGGCGGCGGTGCTGGCCCAGCGTGTGAGCTGAGCGCTGCGAGTCGTGTCCAGGGTCGGGGAAGGAATGGCCAAGGGTCCCGGGCTGGAACAGTGTTGAGGGTTGGAGGATCCTGGAGGGGACTGGGAGTTCTCGGGTTTGGTTCTGGGATGCGTTGGCGAGGCGGAGCAGGAGGGTCTGATGGACTGAGAGCCCTGGTCCGTGGCTGGTGTTCATTGAGAGGATGTGGGAGACCAGCATGTGCTTGGACTTTGGGGGACCTGCAGCTCTCTTTCAGGGCTGGAAGGCCAACCTTGAGGCAGGCACTTGGGCATTTGGTGCTGGGAGATCTAGGGACCTTCTAGTTGGCTTCTAGAGGAGGCACCGGGAACTTTGGTGTGCAGACACTGGCAGGGGAGGGGAAGGTTGTTTCACTGGACAAAGGAACTGGGGGGGTCTGGAACGGGGAAGGCTTTGAGAACAGATAGCTATGTGGCTGTTGCTGGTCTTGGATTAACTATGGACAGTAGAAAATAGGGGTAGGTGAGGGTAGGGGAAAAACAAGTTGGTAGCATTTGAAGCTGGTGAAATATGCGAGGGACAGAGAATCCTTGTGTCCAGCATGGGAAGAGTGTGTAGCTGGTCTCTCACATGTGGGGGAGGGGGAAGCCTGTAGGATGTGGAAAGAAAAAGGAAACCTGTTGACTTGGCTGGGGACCTCAGGATGGAGTGGGGCGAGTGTTTCTGGGACTGTCTCCAGGAGAGCTCCTGGGTCCCCAGAAGCAGTTACTTGTGTGCCCCGGGAGGGGGGCTCAGGTAGTAGTGGGGGAGCCTGTACATCAGCCAGGAGGTGTGATTGTGGGTGTGAGAGGTTAGGGTAGGTCTGCAGTCCTGAGGACAGAGTGAATCTGCAGTTACGAAAGGCCCACTTTCTAACAGGTTAGAGTTAGGTCTGGAGAGCCAGATTAGAGGGGCCAAGGAGTACGTAGAAAGGACTCTAGTGTCTAGGGTTTTGTGGTGTTTCTATGAAAACAGGGCTCCCTGAGCTTGGGGTTAAGAGAGCAAGGAGTGAAATGAGATCACGGAAGAGGCACTGGATTGGTATGGTGTACTTGTTGGAGAGAGGTGGGACCTTCTGGAGGGGGAAACCTGAGTGTGGATTTGGGATAGAGTGGCCTAAGGATTTGTTCAGGACTGGGAAGAAGACTTCCTTGTTAGAGACCTGTGAAAGGGAGGAGTGGCCAGTCTGCTGGAGGGACACTGGCAGGGATGCCTGGGAAGAAGCCCCAAGGGGGCAGTCCTGACAAGGCTGTCGTCCATAAGGGTCTCTGAGAGGGGAGTGAGTTGGGTGCTTCAGAGCACAGACTCTAGGCTTGGGCTTTATTTCAAATCTGGCTTCATGACTGGAGCAAGTCACTTCACCCCTGTGAGCCTGATTTCCTTGTGTGTAAGATGAGGTTAATAATAGTGTCCTCCCATGGTTGTTAGGAGATCACATGTGCCCTGGACTTCCCACTGGACCTGCCTGTTACTAGGAGGGCAGTGTTATAGAGGGTGGAGAAGGACCCCAAAACCATAGCTTCGCTAGGCGAGACTGCCTCTGTGAGCACAAAGAGAGATGCTTGGGGACAGAGACACTAGGCTTTGTGGGGAGAACACTATGGTAAAAGCCTGGAAGTAGCAGGATGGTTTGAAAGGACCCAGTGGTCCTTAGTTAAGGAGATACTTTGTTTCTTCCTTTCTCTCCCACCCTCTACAGCAAAATCTTTTGAGCCCCCTTTAGGCCTCCCTCCAACCCTTCCTTCAACCTTGGTAAACAGACCTGTAGCAAACCATGTGACTTATGACTTTCCTCCCTTTGGGCTTTACCTGGTTTGTGCCCAGATGTATTTGTCCTCTGAGAATGGATCCAATCAGTTAACAAATGGCAGAATAGTCTCTCCTTCCTTGTGGTTCTGCCTCACTGCTCCTGGCACAGCCACTAGCAGGACTCTGGAGTCACCTAGCAGTGAGCTTGTCCCTGGAGTAGAGAGCCTGTGCGCTGCCAATCCTGAGTTTCTGAAGTTCTCTCAGGGTTTGGCTGGAGGGTTCTTTCTCCTTGAGGGAGTTTCTGGTTTGGTGCTTGCTTTTAGTCCCGCCTCTAGGCTTTCACATGTGTTATCCCAGCCCCAGGAATGTTCTCATTCTCATCACTGAGTCATTGCCTGTGTAGCCTGTAAGCCTGGGCTTATGTGTTTCTTTCTAGGTCCCTTTCTCAGCTCCTGGTACTTCATTAGCCCTTAAAATAATCGAAATGAAATGTTTTTGTACAGATATTTTTTTAATATATATCTGTCCCCCTAAACTGAAGGCTTCTGAGAGGCAAGCACTCAGCTGTATCTCAGGGTGCAGTATGTAGTATCCACTCCGTGAATAGTTAATATTTTCATTCTTTTGTGTGTGGGGGGTACTGGGGATTAAACCTCCAAGCTACAGCCCCAGCCCTTCTTATTTTTTGTTTTGAAACAGGGTCTTGCTAGGTTGCTGAGAGTCTTGCTACATTGCTGAGGCTATTCTCGAACATGTGATCCTCCTGTCTCAACCTCCCAAATACTGGGATTACAGGTGTGAGCCACCATGCCCAGCAATATTGCCGTTCTTACCACCCTTCAGCTGAGCTTCTCCTAGACCCACAAGACACCTTCCTAAAACCCTTCTAACCTTAACTCCAGCTATTCCAGGACTCCCCCCAGTGAGTCAAAAGGCCACTATTATGATTCCTTTTTGTTTCCTTTCAACTGAGATGGTTACCCCTTACCTTTGCAGCTAAAGAGGGTTGGCTGGGCATATAGGAATAGTGAATGGGGCTGAAGGCAACTCCCTAAGAATTATACTGCTGAGAGAACAGCTAGGCTGCTGGATTTTTAACTGCTCCACAGAGTACCAGGTGTCTGTAGAGTTGACCCACCCCACCCTAGAGTGGGGACTTAGGTTAAGCTGGACCCCTTCTCTGACCCTGCCATCTCCTTTTTTCAACCAGAGCAATTCTGCTTCAGTTGGTTTTGTATTTGGGGTTTCTGCAGAGCCCAGTCACAGGTGGATTTGCAGCCTTTTGAAAGCTGGGGCCACTACCTGCCCAGGTGGCTTTCCATCTTGAAAATGTTGTCACTTCATCCTCTGGCTGAAGATTGACTCTGGGGATGGTGTCATGTGGCATAAAAGAAGCCACCTCTTAATCTAGACTCCTCTAAAAAAGCACCCACCTAACTGACTATTTCTATGTCTTAAGATGTCATGGACAATATTACCAGGCAGAACCAATTCTACGATACCCAAGTCATCAAGCAAGAAAACGAGTTGGGCTATGAGAGGAGACCACTAGACATGGAGCCACTGCAACAGGCCTATCGCCCAGGTAGGAAAGCTCCTGTGCTTCCTTTCTTCTGAAAACAGAATTTACACGTAGCCCTCTCTCTGCCAGGAGCCCGTCTTCTTAGACTTTGCGTCTTCCTCTTGGGCACTTCTGGCCTTTGTTACTCTGGCAAGGTTTTCTTTTTTGGTTCTGTTTTTGTTTGGTTTTGAAGGAGAGAACTCAGTTCTGAGTCTTAAGTGTTGGGACAGTGGAGTCTTTATGGGTATTTTTTCCAGTGTTAGTACCAGTACTCTGGAGAGTTTACATGTGGAGGCTAATACTTGAGTCTTATTTAGAATCTTTTTTTTTTTTTTTTTGGCAGTACCGGGGATTGGATCCAGGGGTGTTCTACCTCTGAGCTGCACCCCCAGCCCTATTTTTTTATTCTTTATTTTGAAACAGGGTCTCACTAAGTTGCGGAAGGGTTTTTTTATATTTTTAATATTTGCAGAATAGAGTTTTTCTCATAATGCCACTTTGGGAAACACAGGTGTGATCCATTTCTCTCCTCCCCATATTATAGGTTGGAGAAGTGGCTTGTCTAATGGCAGAGTTGGGATTAGAACCCAGGGCACTGGCTCCCAGGCCGGTGTTCTTGGTAAATAAGCAGCATTCGTCACTGTGTAGGTCCTGCTATTTGGAAAGCGGGGTCCCACTGTGGAGAAAGGACAGAGCCAGAACTGACTCCCAGTCTTGTACTCCTTTCTTGGTATTGTGGCCCCTGGGCCTTTTCTCAGTGAGTCTAGTTGATTCTATCTAATTCCATTCTGGTTCATCAACAAAGTGAAATCCCTTGATGTTTCTTGTGTGTGGCTCAGAACATAATGAATGTAGGTTAAACTGCAGATTTGTGTCAGGCTCTGTGAGACTTTTGGGATCATTTGGCTCAAGGAGAATATTTTTTGTGCTATTATCAACAGACATTTGTCAGGGGCCTCCTGGAGCCAGCCCTTGCTGGGAGCCATGGAGGTTGTCTAAGGTAACAGCACCATCCCTGCCCTGGAGAACCAGGAACCGTCTCTGAGCTATTTGGTCCACATGTCAGGACTAGGGAGTGACCCACAGTGGCCCTGGGTCAAGGTCTGAAATGAGTAGATGTGAGCAAGCCATAGCAGCAGGGCAGAAGCTGTGGGAGAAATGAAGCGAGGCTGGATCCATGATTTATGCTTGGTTAACTGTGATTCTTAGGTCTATTTGGGACTCGGGCTTTCTTATGGTCCATAAAATGTCAGCCCATCTTGACTTCCTGTTGTGTGACTCAATGAGGTTATCCCACCTTTGAGGTGGCTGACCTATAGACCTTCCCTTCTGGAGTGATTCTGGGCTTTGTAAGAAGATGACAAAAGCCAGTAGAGTTTGCTACAGGACCACAGTACTCTGTTAAATTCACCCTTTGTCACACTGAAGAAGCTTTGTAAGAACTGAGGTAGAGAAGTTCTATGGGAACCTCTCTGAGTTCAAAAGGATCTTAGTAATCTTCTAGGACTCCCTCCTACTCAGCACAGGCCAAGGTCACTGCCAACTTTCATAGGCTTTTATAAATTGGCCAAACTCAACATTTTACCTTTGGGTATTCCCTTAAAAGAGCATGTCCTTATTTAGTACTAGAGTCCCTCCACTGCCCCCATGAAGCCTGAGAGCTGACTGGCATCTTTCTCCCCATCAACTGCCAAGTATAGCTGGCCAGCCAGGCTCCCTACATCCTAGCCCTGTTCTCCAGCATGGCCTCCTTGGCTCACTCAGCAGACTTCTTGAACCCAACAAGCTGCCTGGGCTGAGCCCTTCCCCATTGTAGTCAGGAGCCTGCCAATATCTTCTGGGGTAAAAGGGACCAGAGAATTCCTAACTGAGGAGTTGCCAAGTGTCTTAACCATCCGGATTTGTTCTGACAGTAGAAGTGAAGACAGAAATGAAGCAAGAAGCACCCCCCAGCTTCCTCCCACCAGAAGCTTCCCAACTCAAACCAGACAGACAGCAATTCCAGAGTCGAAAGAGGCCTTATGAAGAAAACCGGGGACGTGGATACTTCGAGCACCGAGAGGACAGGAGGTGGGTTTGTGTTCCATAGCTCTCCAGGCCTGTGGTTCCATGTCCATTGAGAGGGGCTGATCAGTTTTTCCTGCCCTCATACTTCTTCCTGTGCTCACTGCCAGATCCAGCTTTCCTAAGCTTTTGCTCCTTCCCCCATTGCCTCCTTGCTTATTGCCTGCAGAGTAAATGCCAAACACCATAGACTTATATGTAAGATGCCAGCCTGCCTCATTAGTTCTTCATCTTCCCACATAATTCTACCGCATGCTGTTCTTACCAGCTACTCCATATCTCTCAACTGAAAAATCGATTTCCCAATCCTACTTCCAAACACACCCTCTCCTTCTGTCCACCCAGTCATTAAGTCAGCATTCACAGCCCTTTCATGAAATACCCACCCTTGGACTGGATACTGGGGACATAGAGGTCTTTAGCCTTCTATTGTCCTAGTATAGGGACCGAGATAGTCAGGATGCGGGTCAGTTTCAGGAGCTCACAGGAGGGAGTGGTCTCTTATCTGGCCATTTCCCTTTTCCCTTTCCTGACAAGCCCTCCCCCCTCCTTTCCCTCTAGGCCCTGTCCTATCCCTCCTTCCTTCCCTCCTTCAGCTCCTCTCTGAAGCCTTTTTTAATCATGGAAACTAGGAATAACTACTCCTCAGCTCATCTAGGACTATTCATCTGACACATATTATTTCCTACCTGGTGAAGTCCACCCTCAAACTAGCTTATTACTCTCTTTAAGAAAGGGCTTGGGAGCCGGGCATGGTGGTGCACGCTTATAATCCCAGTACTTGGGAAGCTGAGACAGGAGTATCACAGGTTCAGATTCAGCCTCAGCAACTTAGCAAGGCCCTCTGCAATTTAGTGAAACTCTGTTTCTAAATAAGAAATAAAATTGGCCTGGGGATATAGCTCAGAGGTAGAATTCCCCTGGGTTCAATCCCAGGGGGAAAAAAAAGAAAGCAAAAGAAAGGGCTTGGGGGCTGGGCTGTAGTTCAATAGTAAACTGTTTGCCTAGCATGCAGGAAGCCCTGGGTTCTGTCCCCAGCATGGTAAAAAAAAGGAAAGGGCGAGAGTCTCACAGGCTGTGACTAAAGTTAGGATATGAATCCCACCTTGTATGGGTTTCTTCCACTGCCTTTCCCAGAGCAGAGGCCTAGGAGCTACTTGCTGGTGGAGAGCAGAAGACCATCCTTGCTCTGGTCCAGGGCAGGCAAGGGAAGCTTCCTGGGATGGACTTAACATGTGATGAGCTCCTTCTTTGTACCAGGCTCTGCTAGCTCTGGACCAGCAGGGCTGAAAGGTGACTCCACCAGAGGGAAGCCTGCTGCCGAAGAGTGCCAGCATCCAGATGGGCATGAGTTGCCTGATCTGCACATGGTGGACTAGGCTCTTCCCCAGTCCAGGCAGGATGCTGGCATTAGACCCCACCTTTCTACCCCTCTCTCTTATTCCTATATAGCAGAATCCATCAGTATGTAACCCAAATCCCTTTTTTAGCATTTTGGTAGGAAGATATCTTGTTCATACTTTAGGACCCTTAAAGAAAGGAGACTGAATGCTGGGTGTGGTGGCGCACGCTTGTAATCCCAGTACTTGGGAGGCGGAGACCGGAGGATCCGGGTTTGCGGCCAGCCTCAGCTACTTAGTGAGGCCCTCTGCAACTTCATGAGACCCGGTTTCAAAATAAAGTATAAAAAATAGGGCCGGGGGTGTAGCGCGGAGGTAAAATGCCCCTGGATTCAATCCCCGGTACCACAAAAAAAAAAGAAAGGAGACTGAAAAAATGGGTCATTTTAAGTCCTTTTAGATGCAGGGTTTTCAGAAGCCTGATACATTGATAAGTTGTGATTACTGGGGTTCATTCAGGCTTTCCCCATTCCCCTTCTTGGCCCAGCATCTTTTGGATGCCATAGCCTCTAATCAGGGGCAGAATTCATCGAAGAGGCAGTTCTCAGCATGCAGAGGACATGGATCACAATCTTGAAATGTGAGAAAAGTCTGTGGAAAAGCTCCCTGAATGATTCTGATGCCCCTCTTTAGCAGAACATGCTCTCTGTCCCTGTCACCGTCTTAGGTATTAATAGTCATTGTCCTCATTACAAACATGTAGGGTTCCAGAATTTTTTGCTAGATTCTGTGGGAAGAAATTAAGATCCAGGAAGCAGTTGGAGCTACTTGTAAATTCCAGCAGAACCTTTATTTCCTTTCCTCCATGTTTCTCAAACTATTGTGTAATTTAACCCTCTTTCCAACATAGGGGTCGTTCTCCTCAGCCTCCTGCTGAAGAAGATGAGGATGACTTTGATGACACCCTCGTTGCCATCGACACATGTGAGTCCTCAGAGCCCACCCGACTCTGCCTTCCAGTCCATATTGGGAAGTTGTGACCTGACCTTCACCAGAATCCCTGCCTGGCACTGTCCAGAGACATTATTAGTCCATATGGAGACCCAGCATAGCTGTGGAGCGAGGACACTGGTGTGGAGACAGAAGACCTACTCCCAACTATATATAGCTGTGGGCCCTGGGCAAGTCATTCTGCCTCTCCAAGCTTCTCTTCAGGGAGGAGTAATCTTGCCTTCACACCTCGGAGAGTTCTCAGTGATACTCCTCTGAGAATGGATCCAAGAGGAATTTGAAAACCCTGAACTACCCTGTACATGTAAGGGGTGGCCTTCTAATCAGGAAAGGAATCTGAGTGCTTCTGGGGAAACTTAACTCTTTGACTACCATTTCCCCAGTTTCCATCAGGTGCTCACGTTCCTGGTGAAACCAATGCCACTTTGTCCTCTGAGACACTAGATTGGCCTGCCCTGCTCCCTGTCCTCCAGTTCAGTTTTCTTTCCACTGCATAAGTGACTTTCACCTTGACTGTGCATCTAAACACTTGGAGGAATGATTATGGAGGTTCCAGACCTCCTAAGTCAATCTAAATGGTAGAGCCTGTGAGCTTCAATTTTTACATACATCCAAATCCTAGTGAGATTTGAGAACAGTGCAATTCTCAACAGAGCAGAAGGTTAGCAGTTCTTTCTTGTTTTTCTTTTCATAGCTCATATTTATAGACTGGTGACTGTGTGTGTGTGTGTGTGTGTGTGTGTGTGTGTGTGTGTGTGTGTTACTGGGAATTGAACCCAGGGGTGTTCTACCTCCAAGCCTATTTATTTATTTATTATTGCAGTACTGGGGATTGAACCCAGGGGCATTCTACCTCCAGGCTACACCCCCAGTCCTATTTTTTATTCTTTATTTTGAAAAAGGGTCTCACCAAGTTGCGGAGGGCCTCACTAAGTAGCTGAGGCTGGCCGCGAACACAGATCCTTCGGTCTCAGCCTCCCAAGTACTAGGATTACAAGTGTGCGCCACCACGCCCGGCTATTTATTTTATTTTGAAATAGGGTCTCACTAAGTTACTGAGACTGGCCTCAAGCCTGCAATCCTCCTGTCTCAGCCTCCTAAGTACGGAATTACGGTCATATGCCACCACACTGGCTTGCCTGCATGCTTTGATAAGAAATATAGCTATGTCATACAGTCTTCTGTTACAGACTCTCAAAGACAAAAGACAAAATCTACCCGGAGTAATGTCGAAGAACTTCAGTTTACTATGTGTGGTAGTATTGACCAGTTGACAGTGGTCCAGACCCTTTTTTTTGGCAGGAGGAGGGAGGGATATTGTAGATTGAACCCAGGAACATTCTACCTCTGAACTACACCCCAGCCCTTTTTTCTGTTTTGTTTGTTTTGAAACAGGGTCTTTCTAGGTTGTTGAGAGTTTCACTACTTGCTGAGGCTGACCTCAAACCTGCGATCCTCCTGTCTCAGTCTCCCAAGTACTAGAATTACAAGCATGCATCACCATGCCTGACTGGTCCAGACCCTTTCTACTCAAAGGGAGAGTGGCTAGAGGTTGCATTGGGTCCTCTTGAACTCTTCCCCCACAATGTGTTCGCTAGTGTTAGCACTTTGGGGAACTTCGTTCTTCCTTTCCCTCTCTTAAGACCTTATAAAGCTGGGCGTGGTGGCACATGCTTGTAATCCCAGTACTTGGGAGGCTGAGACCGTAGGATCCGGGTTCATGGCCAGCCTCGGCTACTTAGTGAGGCCCTCCACAACTTAGTGAGACCCTGCTTAAAAAATAAAGAATAAAAAGAATAGGGCTTGGGGCGTAGCTCAGAGGTAGAATACTCCTGGGTTCAATCCCCAGTACCGCATAAATGAAGACCTTATAAAACATTATCCAATCGCAATCTTTTTCCTCCCCAGATAACTGCGACCTGCACTTCAAGGTGGCTCGAGACCGGAGTAGTGGCTATCCACTTACAATTGAGGGCTTTGCATACCTGTGGTCAGGAGCCCGTGCCAGCTATGGGGTCAGAAGGGGCCGTGTGTGTTTTGAGATGAAGGTGAGTGGGAGCAACAGCAGGGATAAGGACAGAAAGCAGGTCTATCCGTTGAAATAATTGCCTCTCACCAGCCGCCTTCATTATAGCCATGACTGCCAAAGAGATTGGAGTGAGCTGAGACCATGTCCAAGTAAACAAAAGTAGGATAAACTCCTATACCACACTAACTACCGTACCAGAAAAGTGGGCCAGCCATACATTGCTTCATCACAGATTTTTCCTTGGTGGGATTTGTCCCAGTTATAATATAGCCAACTAGTCTAATTTGGCTGTTTATAGAACTGGAAAAAGGAGAAGAAAAATGATCTATAAAGAAGGGACTCCAGTATCTACTCTTTACGTGTGTGGTACTCAGGATTGAACCCAGGGGCATTCTACCTCTGAGCTGCATTTCCCAGGCCTTTTTATTTTTTATTTTGAAACAGGTTCTCACTGGGTTACTGAGAGTCTCACTAAGTTGCTGAGACTATCCTCAAACCTGTGATCCTCTTGTCTCAGCCTCCCAAGTACTGGGATTACAGGCATGTGCCACCATGCCCAGCTCTTATCAACTACTTTTAAGGGAGACCAGGTCAAAGAGCTACCACCTTCTGCCATCATCTCTCTAAAGTTTCTCTGTCAGGTTATGTTTGTGAAAATAATATATGTTCTTGTTGAACAAGAGTTCAGCACAAAAGAGTATAGGGTAAAAAGCAAAAATTGTTCTCGTGTCTTCTCAGTCCCCATCTTACTCCCCAAAACGAGGTAATTTATCTATTAACAATTTCTTGTGTATCCTTTGTACATCCAAACTTGGGTTTTTTTTTTTTTTTTTGCGGAACTGGGGATTGAACCCAGGGGCATTCTACCTCCAGGCTTACACCCCCAGCCCTATTTTTTATTCTTTATTTGAAACAAGGTCTCACTAAGTTGCGGAGGGCCTCACTAAGTAGCTAAGGCTAGCCACGAACCTGGATCCTCCAGTCTCAGCCTCCCAAGTACTGGGAGTGCGTGTGCCACCACTCTTGACTGCAAACTTATTTATGATTGCTAATATTTATAGAGCATTTTACACTCACAATATATGGTGCCAAGCTCTTCATGTGAATTATCTCCATTAATCTGCACAGTATTATCACAAAATAGGTACTGTTATATTCCTAGTTTTTAGAGGTGGAAGCTGAGACAAAGGGTTATATTTTATTGATGAAGACACCATTGGTATAAGTGGCATATTATTTTTATTTTTTTAGTACAGGGATTGAACACAGGCATTCTACTTCTGAGCTACATCCCCGGCCCTGTTTTATTTTTTACTTTGAAATAGGGTCTTGCTAAGTTGCAGAGGGTCTCGCTAAGTTGCTGAGGCTGGCCTCAAACCTGTGATCCTGTCTCAGCCTCCCAAGTACTAGGATTATAGGCATATATTACCACACCCGGCTAAGTGGAACATTATTTTATGTGCCACTCATAGAAAAATGCTGTCAAACTACACAGTGCTTTCTTGTCACATCAGTTGTAAGATAGTTATTTTGGAGATGTTGAAATGTGAAAAATGTGTATCTGAAAATTGATGAAATATGGCAACTTTCCAAAGGCCACAAACCAATACAGGTAGATAAGGATAAAGGATATCAAGTTGGTAGTCTAAACTCTAACTTAGAGGTTAAGTCAAAAGGTCCATCCCCCTCCCCCCAAACTGGGGATTTAACCCAGGGGCAGGCATTCTACCTCCCAGCTACACCCCTACCCCTTTTATTTTATTTATTATTTTATTTTTGTAGTACCAAGGATTGAACCCTGGTACTGAGCTACACCCCCAGCCCTATTTTTATTATTTATTTTGTGCAGAGATTGAATCCAGGGGCATTCTACCTCCAAGCTACACCCCCAGCCCTTTTTATTTTTCATTTGGAAACAGGGTCTTGCTAAGTTGCTGACGGCCTCACTAAGCTGCTGAGGCTATCCTTGAACCTGTAATCCTCGTGTCTCAGCCTCCTAAGTACTGGAATTACAGGTGTGTGCCACCATGCCCGGCCTATTTGATTTTTTATTTTGACAAGAGCCTCACCAAGTTGCTGTGACTGGCTTCAAACCTGTGATCCTCTTGACTCACTCTCCCAAGTACTGGGATTACAGGTGTGTGCCACCATGCCCGGCTTTTTTTTTTTTTTTTTTTTTGGTAATAGAATCTCACAAAGTTGCTGAGCGTGGCCTCAAACCTCCAATTCACTTGTCTCAGCCTCCCAAGTACTGGGATTATAGACATGAACCACCATGCCTAGCCAAAAGGTAACTGTTTTAGAATCCTTGCTTCTTTTACTTTGTACTATGTCTTGGACATTTTCCCTTACCCTGTATGTTAGTCTGCCTCATTCTTTTCAACTGCTGCATCTTATTTTGTGGTGTGATTGTACCTTAATGTTACTAGCGCCTCATTGATGATTTTTTGTTTTTTCATAAATGTATATATAAAAACTGTTGCACAGAATGTTCCTACATACATACACATGTATATATACTTGTACACATGAGTATATCTGCTGGATAAACTAGATATGCTGGGTTATAGAGTATATGTAAAATAGTTTTGATAGAGACTGCTAGATTGCCCTCCAAAGACATTGAATCCGTTTACCTTTTTCTCTCTTTTTTTTTTTTAAGGTACTGGGGATTAAACCCAGGGCCTTGTGCGTGCTGGGCAAGCACTCTACAGTGAACTACATTCCCAGCCCTTGTTTTAACAGTCTCACTGAGTTGCCCAGGATGGAATTGAACTTGGAATCTCCTGGCTCAGCTTCCTGAGTAGCTGGGACTACTGGCATGTGCCACCATGCCTGGCTTCTACCAAATATTTTGATAGTTCATATCCCTTATAACCTGTGTTAAAACTGAAAATTAGCATTTTGAAGTGACTTCCTATGGCCTTGCATGCTCTCAGTCACTTTGGAGACCCTAGTTTCATTGCAACAGGTTCTTTGGGGCTGCTTAAGTGCTTTTTCCCCAGTGCCAAAGCCAGTGCATGTGTGTATGTGTGTTTTACTGGGATTGAACCTAGGGCCATTCTACTTCTGAGCTATATCCCTAGCCCATTTTATTTTATTTTTATTTTATTTTTATTTGGAAACAGTCTTGCTAAGTTGCTGAGAGCTCCTAAGCTGCTGAGGCTGGCTTCGAACCTGCGATCCTCTGGTCAAAACGTACTACCCCCAGCCCTATTTTACTTTTTATTTTTATTTATTTATTTATTTACGGAAATGGGCATTGAACCCAGGGGCATTCTACCTGTGAGCTACACCCCCAGCCCTATGTTTTATTCTTTATTTTGAAACAGTCTCACTAAGTTGCAGAGGCCCTCTCTTAAGTTGCTGAGGCTGGCCCACGAACCTGCGATCCTCCTGTGTCAGCCTCCCAAGCACTGGGATTACAAGTGTGCTCCACCACGCCCAGCTTTACTCTTTTTTTTTTTTTTTTGAGGTACCGGGGATTGAACCCAGGGGCGTTCTACCTCCACACTACACCCCCAGCCCTATTTTTTATACTTTATTTTGAAACCGGGTCTCATGAAGTTGCAGAGGGCCTCAACTAAGTAGAGAGAGAGAGAGAGAGAGAGCTGAGGCTGGCTGCGAACCCGGATCCTCCAGTCTCCGCCTCCCAAAGTACTGAGATTACAAGCGTGCGCCACCACGCCTGGCTCCAGATTTACTCTTTATTTTGAAACAGGGTCTCAGTTGCTGAGGGCCTCTCTAAGTTGCTGAGGCTGCCTAGCTAAAGCCATCATTTTTCAATACCTGATATACTTCCTTCCTCTATTGCCTCATAACCCACCAGCTTCCAGCAATCAATCATGAGCCTTGTGTCCTCTATCCTCAGATCAATGAGGAAATCTCCGTGAAGCACCTTCCATCTACAGAGCCTGACCCCCACGTTGTTCGTATCGGCTGGTCCCTGGACTCTTGCAGCACCCAGCTAGGTAAGGAGAGGTCAGCCAGGCAGTCCTGAGAGTAGAATGATTGCCCCACCCCTGAATTCACAAGGAGCTTAGACTTCTCTTCCCTTTATTGTGCTCAGAACATAACTAACCTGAGGTAGAACAGACACAGTGATTAGGTATATGTTACTGCCTGTCTTTCAGGCATACTAGATTCAACTGGAAGGACCATGATCATGGAACAACTCTTCTATGAAGAGTTAATTCTCATCCTTCATCTTTTAGGACAGGGTCCAAAGTTCTCTTCAGAAGTCTGTTCTTTCTGTTTTTAAAAGATTAGTTTCCTCCCTCAAACTATGCTAAAGACGAGTTTTTAAGCCCCATTAAGTTTTGTGTGGATTTTCTGTCCATAATCTAACCTAGAGTGAAAGGAAAAGCAGAGAACAGTGGGGCCAGAACTGACTGGCAGAGAGCGGCAGGGGCTGCACATTGAAAAGTATTTCATTTTCATAGAACCCCAGGCCTCAGCAACTTTCATCTGCATATCTTCTGGACATTTAGTCCTTTTGGATTTTTATACATATTCAGACTGGATGCCATGAATACTGTTGTGTAGCCTGAGTTTTTCAAATGTATGATGGGCATATTTTTGTAAATTAGTATAGCTTTTTGATCACTGCATACTTTTTTCAATTTTATAGTTGTGTTTTTTTGTTGTTGTTGCTTTGCAGTGCCGGGGAAAGAACCCAGGGCCTCACACATACCAGGCAAACACTCTACCATTGAGCTATACTCCCAGTCCTATAGTTGTATTTATTTAACAAATCTCCTTTTGTAGCTCATTCAAATTAATTGCAAATCTTTGCTGTTAAAACATTTGACCCAGCCAGGCATGTTGGTGCACGCCTGTAATCCTAGTACTTGGGAGGCTGAGACAGGAGGATCGCAGGAGGCCTCAACAGCCTCAGCAACTTATCAAGACCCTTTTTAAAAAAAAAAGAAAATAGGCCTGGGGGTAGCTTAAAGGTAAAACGTCTCTGGGTTGAATCCCTAGTACCACAAAAAACAAAAAAACTTGACCTCTCTCTTTGTGTGTAATTGCTTGACAGCTTAAGATTAATCCTTAAAAAGATAGGTTAGTTCAGTCCTCAACACCAAAATAAAAGGTTAAAAAGATTTTAGATTTCATTTTGATATGTATTAGCACTTTTTTGTTTAAGAATTATAGGTCATCTCATTTTATTTTGAAATGTAGGTGGTGGGCTATTTATACAGTTGAAGAAACAAAGCCCAGAAAGGTCAAGTAGTATTTCTGGGGTCACACAGCTGGTTCAGGACAGAACCGGACTTGAACTTCATGCTTGTTGGCTTCTGCATTTCTGGCAGGATGCTCTTTGAGTTACTGACCAAGGATCTCTATAGAGCTTGGGTGTCAGCCAGGGCCCTTGGGGTCTCAATCAGCTCCCTTCAGAACCCGCCTGAAGAAATTCAGTACCTTTCCCACGGATTAGTCCTCAGGTCTTCCAGAAGCAAAATCCAGCTTCTTATTTTATAAGATCCTCAGTGGCACCAAAAATTGGTGACATTAATAGACTTGACTGGATACTGGATGTCACTGGGAGGGTCGCATTGCAGCATCCCAACAACTCCTGTTCTTTTCATATTTTCCCTTTCTGTGCAGAGCTGTTTAGTTCAGCTTCAACTCCTAAACTTAAGGCATCTACCCTCATCAAGCCCTCAGGTGTTCTGCAAAATAAAGCGCTTCCTTTCAACCTTTCCTTCCTCCGCCCCTCCAAAAGAGGGGACATCTGATTAATAAAACTAGTGAAGAAAATGGTTTTTGTCTTCAAAGTATGTGGCAGGTATGGAGGCAGTTGTGACCGTCACAGGTTTAATGTGTTGGTGCCTGTTTCTTTCATTAGGTGAAGAGCCTTTCTCCTATGGCTATGGAGGCACCGGGAAGAAGTCCACTAATAGCCGGTTTGAAAACTACGGAGACAAGTTTGCAGAAAATGATGTGATTGGCTGCTTTGCGGTGAGTGCTAGCAGCTGTGGGAATCGGCAGAACCAGATGTTGGGCTGCAGACTTTTTTTTCAAGATACCTCTATCCACTGTCTGCCGTGTGTGTGTGTGTGTGTGTGTGTGTGTGTGTGTGTGTGTGTGTGTGTTAGTTACTGGGAATTGAACCCAGAGGCATTCTACCTCTGAGCTACACCCCCAGACCGATTTTATTTCTTATTTGAAAACAGAGTCTTACTAGGTTGCTGAGAGCCTCACTAAATTGCTTAGGCTGTCCTCGAACCTTACAATCCTCCTTTCTCAGCCTCCCAAGTACTAGGATTACAAGTGTACACCACCATGCCCAGCAGCGCTGTCTGTCTTTAAAAGCAGGCAGTGGTGTGTTGGCTCTTGTCTCACATTGGCATCTTCTTATCTCAAAACCTCTCCCTTGCCGGGCATGGTGGCGCACGCTTGTAATCCCAGTACTTTGGGAGGCAGCGACCGGAGGATCCGGGTTCGCGGCCAGCCTCAGCTCTCTTGCTCTCTCTCTCCTTGTCTCTCTCTCTCTCTCTCTCTCTCTCTCTCTCTCTCTCTCTCTCTCTCTTTCTCTCTCT
>PVJS01031337.1:0-23474 GCA_004027185.1 Glis glis | reverse complement strand
TGTACATACACAAACCTATAAGACTCAATCAGTATCTGGAGCATGAAAGGGAGGGAAGGGGGAGGGAATAGGGTGGGATTGGAGGGAGGGCTAAATGTGCAATGTGTGCATGTATGATGTTCATACCCTGACATATATCAAAATGTATAATTATAATTTACAATGCACCAATAAATGAACATAAAAAGTTAAAAAAAAAAGAGAGGGTGTTGTAGTAAGAGACAGGACAGGGAGGTAAGGAGTGAGTCTGTATAAGGCCCCCAGCCCCTTCTCAAGAATTTGTGTCTAAAACAGAATGATATGGGAGCCATTAGCCAATTCTGAGCAGGGAAGCGTCCTGCCCAGCTTACATTCAAGAGGCTCATTCTGAACACTGTGCTTATAACAGTCCTTGAAGAAGCCAGCATCAAAGCAGGAGGAGCAGCTGGGAGCTATCTCAATAGTCAGAGGGGTGATAGGGCTTGCACAATGGTACTGACACTGGTGGAAGAAACGTAAATTGGTAAGATCTGGAGATTAGTTGAAGGTAGCACTGACAAAATTTGCTGATAGATTTAATGTGGGGGATATAAGCCTGTTTATAATAATTTAGAACCAAAGCAAATGTAAGGTAGGGTAACAGTGAAAAGATGAGGAAGACTACCCATAGACCAAAAATTCAATTTAACTTTCAATATACCAAGCCCTGCGTGGTTGTGTACACTTGTAATCCCAGTACTTGGGAGGCTGACACAGAAGGATCGCAGGTTCATGACCAGCCTCAGCAAAGTAAGGCCCTCTGCAGTTTAGTGAGACCCTATTTCAAAATTTAAAAAATCAAGTAGGGCTGGGAGTGTAGATCAGAGTAGAATGCCCCTGTGTTCAATCCCCAGTGCTACAAAAACTATCAATATACCAGGAGGCAAGTCAGTGGACTGCTGAGCAGAGCGAGGGTTCAATGCTGAAAGTCCTCTTCCAACTTCAGAGGGTGGAGATACAAGGACACCTATTGAATAAAAAATTATAGGAATTGGGTCCTGGCAGAAGCAACCAGTCTATGCAGCAAGAAAAGCTGTCCTTACACCAAGCCACATTGTGAGGTTTTGGGGTGACTTACTTATTTATTTATTCATTTATTTATTTATTGGTACTGGACATTGAACCCAGGAGCATTCTACCACTGAGCTGTACCCGGCCCTTTTTATTTTTTATTTTGAAACAGATTCTTGCTAAGTTACCATGCTGTGTCTGCCATCCTCCTTTCTCACTCTCTCAAGTACTGAGATTACATGTATATGCTGTCCAGGTTCACCAATTTTTATTTCTGGCCTCGAAGGAATTATTTCTACTTTGAAAAGGCAAAGGGAAATCAATATAGGTATTGATGAAGTCAGTGTTTTCTTAACTTGAACAATTCAGATAATGCCTATAAAAACACTTATCTGAGAAGTTATAAGTAATTGATACCCAAAGGATTGAATACCAGTAAGATAATAGCTTAGTCTTTTATAAACCAGCATAGTTGAAAGGAGACAGATAAAAAATATATAAATTGACCTATTACAATAACCCCAGTTCTAGCCGGGCGTGGTGGCGCACGCTTGTAATCCCAGTACTTTGGGAGGCAGAGACCGGAGGATCCGGGTTCGCGGCCAGCCTCAGCACGCATGCGCGCGCGCGTGATCAATCTATCTCTCTCTATCCCTCTCTCCTCTCTCTCTCTCTCTTTCTGTCTCTCTCTCTCTCTCTCTCTCTCTCTCTACCTAGTGAGGCCCTCCGCAACTTCGTGAGACCCGGTTTCAAAAATAAAGCATAAAAAAATAGGGCCGGGGGTGTGGCGCGGAGGTAGAACGCCCCTGCGTTCAATCCCCGGTACCGCAAAAAAAAAAATATATATATACAATAATCCCAGTTCTACCATTAAATACCTGGTTGATCTTGGGCAAGTTATTCAACCTCTCTGTTCCTTGGTTTCGCTTCTCTTTTGTTCTTTAGTCACTTCTTCATAGGTTTGTCTTTTAAATTAATTAAAAATATTATATATACAAGCATAATATAATATACACTTAACCGATAATAACATTGAAACAAATATTAGTTTTTAATTCTGTTTAAATATGTAATGATAGATAATAGCATTTTAAAGCCAATAATAATATATTAAATTTCCTAACACTTTCTGAATCTATAGGAAATTTATGTGATTCATTCTATGAATAGGGAGGGTAGAAGTTATCACCACCACTTCTAAAACTGAAGGAACTAGGCTAATTTTTTTTGGTAGTGGGGATTGAACCCAGAGGCACTCTATTTCTGAGCTACACCCCCAGCCCTATTTTTTTTTTGAAACAGGGTCTCACTAAGTTGCAGAAGGCTTCATTAATTTGCTGATGCTCTCAGCCTTCCAAGGTGTGCGCTACCACACCCAGCTTGGTTCATTCTTTACTCAAGCTTACATAGACAGTCTGAGGCAGTTTCCTTTCTTTGAAGGAGACTATTTCCCATGGGATGTTATTCATGTGGGACTATGACACCAGGAGACTGTTCTTTAAATTTTGAATATTTATCCATGATCTTTTTAGCCAACACTGAAGAAAGGGTAAGTGACAGGCATAATGGATTGAAGGAAGGTTGCTTTTAGCAAGATCTGTTTATGTGTCTTATTCTGGATGTGCTTGCACTGTTTTAAGGAATTTATTATCCTTTGCTAATTTGATCAACCATTTAACATTATACCTATAGATAGAAAGCAATGAAAGTTTCATCCCTTTTGGAAAACAGACTTGGCTATGAAAAAAAAAAACTTTCGATGCTCTAACTCAGAAAAATAAGCAATGTTGGGGTTGGGGAGGTCAGTAGGGAAAGTATTTTTAGGCAAAAGAATGGCTTTTATTGAGCCTCAAATCATTCCATCATGACAGTTTCCTGTGCAGATTCTATATACAGCCAGTTTTCTTCCATGACAGTAGCTCTTGGCTTCATTCCTGCAAATCTGCTGAAAATGATATACACCATTTGCTCACTTCTCTTTTGCTTCTACAAAATCTTAGACTTGATTTCCTCTCCCCACATTCAAGATCAAACTATGTCTTCTTTCCCTTCAATGTTGTTTAACCCTCCACCATTTGCTGAAAGTCAGCAAGCCAAATAATGTGCATTCAAAGAGTGAGTGTCAAGCCTGACAGAATGAACGCAATTTCCAAGATATAAACTAGGAATAAATGGGACCTTGGTTTGTACTATCAGAGCAGTTACATTTAAAGTCTTAGACCAGCAGGATTTTGTACAATAAAACAAATAGCATTTTTTTTTTCTCAAAGAGTTAGAAGATTTACCAGCATGATATAGTGGGAAAGTCCACCAAAATCAGAGTTAAATGAAGTAAAATTCAAATCCCCATCTCCTCATTAACTTATATGTGGCTTTAGTCAAAATGCTGAATGTTTCTGAGCTTCATTTTTTATACTTTTATTTGTGCATTATAGTCTCATTTCATAATTTAATTCATAGTGATAGTGAACTTGATTTACCTATTCATGAGTAGAATTCTTGATCCTTTGTAATATTATTTGATTTTAAAAATCAGTATATGAATGAAGGATATAATTTTTAATGGTTCAAAATGTGATTCTTCATTCAATTAACAACTATTAGCTGGGCACAGTGGTGTACACCTGTAATCCCAGTACTTGGGAGACTGAGACAGGAAAATCTGGGGTTTGGATTCATCCTCAGCACCTTAGTAAGATCCTGTTTCAAAATAAAAAATAAAAAGGGCTGGGGTGTAGCTCAGAGATAGACTGTCCCTAGGTCCAATCCTGAGTACCAAAATAAATGAAAAATTAAATTAATTAATTAATTAATTCTCAACAAATATTTGCAGAAGACCTATTAAGTGTCATGTGGATCAGTCTGCTGTGCATCATTATTTAAATTGATAAGCTCTAGCACCTTGTAGGTCATGCAGTGGAAAAGACTACAAGGTCTACATAATATTGGTGTGAGAAGAAGGGTGTAACTGGGGGATATGGAAACAGGGGGATACTGAAAAATTGAGACAGCACTTCTCCTTTGAATAGAAATTTGAGAATATGTGACCTGCACCATTCAAACTGAGCTTGAAATATGAAAAGGGAATTTAAAGCACAGGGAAGAGAACTGCATGAACAAATTCAAAGGGCATTAAAATGTGTCTTTCCTGATCTTAAGTGAAATTCTGTCACGACTCCTATTCAGCATAGTACTTGAAACTCTAGCCTCACCAATAAGACAGGAGAAAGGAATTAAATGACTACAAATAGGGAAAGAAGAACTGAAACAATCTTTGTTTGCTGATGACATGATCCTTTACTTAGAAGATCCAAAAAGCTCAACCAGAAGACTTCTAGAAGTGATAAATAGTTTCAGCAAAGTCACAGGATACAAATTCAACCTATGAAAATCATTAGCATTCATTACACCAATCATGAATCCACTGAAAAAGAAATACAGAAAACAATTCCATTAACAATAACATCAAAAAGTATAAAATACTTAGGAATATATAACCAAGGAGGTGAAAGACCTCTACAACAAAAATTATAAATCACTAAAAAAGAAATTGAAGAAGACTTTAGAAGATGGAAAGACCTCCTATGTTCTCAAATAAACAAAATAAATATAATCAAAATGGCCATTCTATCAAAAGTGATCTACACTTTCAACACAATCCCTATCAAAATACCATCATAATTTTTCACATAGAGAAATAAATTATAAAATTCATTTGGAAAAACAAAAAAATCCAGAGTAACCAAAGCAATTCTCAGCAATAAGAACCATGCCAGCCAGAGGCATCACAAATAAAACTTCAAATTATACTACAAAGCAATAGTAGTTAAAACAGCATGTTATTATGAAAACAGGTACATGGACCAGTGGAATAGAAGACTCAGTAACAAAGCCCCACATCTATAGCCAGTTGATCTTTGATAAAGGTGCCAAAGATATACACTTCACAAATGACAGCCTTTTCAATAAATAGTGCTGGAAAACTGGCTCTCCATATATAGAAAAATGTAACTAAACTGTAACTTTTCACCCTGTATAAGAGTCAACTCGAGATGGTTCGAAGACCTAGAAATTAGACCAGAAACTTTGAAGCTGCTAGAAGAAGGCATAGGACCAAGTCTCCACCATATAGGTACAGGTAGAAACATCCTCAATAAGACACCAAAAGCTCAAGAAATTAAAACAAGAATCAATTAGTGGGATAGTATTAAATTTAAAAGCTTCTGTGCAGCAAAGGAAACCATCAAGAATCTACAGAGAGAGCCTACAGAATGGGAGAAGATTTTCACCACTTATCCATCAAAGGTCTAATATTTAGAATATTCAAATAGCTTAAAAAGCTTAACACTACAAATAATTCAATCAAAAAGTGGGCGACACAACTGAACAGAGTCTTTTCAAAAGAAGTACAAATGGCTAACAAATATATGAAAAATGTTCAACATCTTTAGCAATCAAGGAAACGCAAATTAAAACTACACTGAGATTCCACCTAACTAGAGTAAAAAATGGTGATCAGCAAAAACACAAATAATAATAAATGCTGGCAAGGTTGTGGGGAAATAGGAACCCTGTTACACTGTTGGTGGGACTGAAAACTAGTACAGCCACTATGGAGATCAGTGTGGAGGTTTCTCAGAAGACTGGGAATGGAACTACCATATGACCCAGTGATAGTGCTCTTGGGCATCTTCCCAAAGAAAATGAAATAAAAATATTATCATATTTGCATATCCATGTTCATAGCAGCACAATTTACAATAGCCAAATTATGGAACCAGCCTAGGTATCCATCAACAGGTGAATGGATCACAAAACTTTGGCATATACACAATGGAATTTTACTCAGCCATAAAGAACAAAATCTTGCCTTTTGCAGGAAAATGGATGGAACTCGAGAATATCTTACTAAGAAAGTACAGCCAGTCTCAAAAAACTAGTAGATGTATGTTTTCTCTTATACGTGGAAGCTAGAGGGATATTTGGAAACAAAGGCAGCATCAGATAGATGAGCAGAGACTCCAGGGGACTGACTGAGGGGGATCAAGGATGGGAGACAAAGTCATAAAGAGTGTACTAGTAGAAATAAGGGTTATAAATGTATACAAAACTACCAATTCCAATATCAAAGACATGTGTGGGGAGGGGGAGGGAGAGGGAGGGAGAGGGGAGGGAACGGGTGAGGAGGGCACCAAGAACTATGTTCATGCATCTGTCTGACACTCCATACCCAATATGATGTGAAATTTACAATGCGCCAAATTAAAAAAAAGAAAAAATGTGTATTTCCTGGACCATTGTTATTCAGCCCCACTTTAGCTCCCATTAACTCAGGGAAATGCATTAACATACCAGTGTTGGGTTCTTCTCAGAGTGTTAATTTATATGATTTATACCTGTAAGATCTTCATTCAAGTAGACAAACAATAGGAGAATGGTCAGATTAATGCAAATTGCCATGGAAGTGTATGAAAGACTCTCAAGCAAATCTGCTGGCTTGAACGTTTATCTCAAACTCTTATAGCTATGAAAATCTGAAGAAACACTGTAATATTTTTATTTTATTTTCTGAATAATATGATATGCAAGCTATCAGAGGTCATGTAGTCCTCCAGAATATTGTTGTAAGTTAGAACTGTTTTTGTGTACAGGCTTGTAGTTCAGGTTTTGAAAATGAATATTAATATTAATTTAGTAGATTTTGTTTAAAAAGTATAAAGTTATTTTTTGGAAGAAAGAGCAAGTGTTTGGAAGCAATGTGAAATTCAAAAGTTCTAAGCTTCAAACAGATGTTTTCTTTTAGTAGTTATACCATATTAAATATTAATAAACTATTTTAAGGGACAAGTGAAATTTTTTCCTACAGGAAATAATCTGTGGTTTTAGGCTTATTTGTAACTTTGTCCGCTTAACCATAGATGATGAAAAGGGACAGGTTCAAATTGCAAATGTTGCATACTATTTCTGACCATTTATGGCAACTAGAACTACTAGTTTTATCCTGGGCTAAGTAGAAGATACAGACCTAGTAGAACAAGCAATATGAATAATTGCTAAAGTACTTTGGTCATACTATGCCCATGAGGCCTTGTGTTTTGCAAAAAGAAATCTTCTCAGAGCTTTTGATGTAACTCACTTGATCCTCACAACAACTCATGGGGTATGTACTATTACTAATCCCATTGCACAGATGAAAAAGTAGAGTTTCAGGAAGCAAAAAAGTAGCCACGTCAGAATCCAAACCAAGACAGTCTCCAGAGCCTGTTGCTGAACCCTGCTCCTACTAGTGTACTTCTGTGACAGTTTTTGTACTTACAAATCATCTGTGTTCTTATTACTGAATATCTATAACGTTTTATTAAGTTGTTTTATCTCTTCCAAGCATATCAGTGGTCCATCCTGTGTGCTACGGATACTCTTATCAGAGTATGTCAATGTATCTGTTTTGGGGGGGTGCATAATTATAATAGAATATTTACCATATTTGGATTATTCTTCAATTAATAATGATAAATTCAAACACTGGAGTAGTCAGTTTGCTTTTCTAGAAGCAAAATCATCTTTTTTTGCTTTATCCTCCTGTAGTACTGGGGATGGAATCCAGGGGTATTTTACCACTGACATACATCCACAGCTCCCCTTTTTTGTGGTACTGGGGATTGAACCCAGTGTTGCTTTACCACTGAATTATATCCCATCCCTTTTACTTTTATTTTTTTTTAATTTGAAACAGGGTCTCACTAAGTTACCATGCTGGCCTCGAATCTGTGATTCTCCTGTTTCAGCCTCACAAGTACTAGGATTAGATTATAGATGAACACCACTACACAGGGATCCCATCCCCTCTTATTCTTTTATCTTGAAACAGGATCACGCTAAATTGCCCAGGCTGGCCTTGAACTAGTAATTATCTTGCCTCAGTCTCCTGAGTCACTGGGATTACAGGTGTGTGCCACTGCACTTGGCCCCAAATCAGTGTTTTTTTTTTGTGTGTGTGTGTGTGTGTATGTGTGTAGTACTGGAGATCGAACCCAGTATCTACCACTGAGCTACAACCCCATGCCTTTTTATATTTTTATTTTGAAACAGGGCCTCATTAAATTATCCTGCACTGGCTTCAAACCTGTGATCTTCCTACCTCAGCCTTCCAAGTACAGGCATGCTCCACTGCTCCCTGCTCCAAAGTAACTTTGTAAAGCATATTCTTCAGTAGTAACTAGTTACCTTATTAACTATTCATTCAATGACTTTAAAGAATAAAACCTTAGGGGAGAAGAGGAAAAGAAGTACCACATTTTGGAAGTACTCACCACATGAATCAATCTCCACTGAATCCTAAAAAAAATGGGTAAGGATTTATTTGATATTTTCATCTTAAAACTGAAAACAATAAATTTGCCCCACTGTGAGTTCAAAGCCAATAAACACCACTAAGAGATAAAAGAGCAAACCAGGGTTCATTAACTGTAGCAAGTAAGGAGATCACTTGGAAGAACTCCCAAAGCGGTTTCTTCCCAAAGGAAGCAAGGAACTTTTATTGGGGAAACTTATGCATATTTATACTGGAGAGACTTGTCACCACATGTATAGATGGACATGCTCTTGAGCATGCTGAGTTTAAAATCATGCTTCTTCATACATTGCATGTTCAAAAATAATGACCAGGAGCACCTCTGGGGCATAGAATTTAACAATATAATGAGATAATAATGAGCAAAGTCTACTCCAGCTCATAGAGAAGAGTAGCTGATGGCTTTGGCTTGTTTAAACCAGGTCTTTGTGATTTTTATCTGGAGGGCCTTAACTGAAACAAACAAAAAATAACTTGAAGGAATGTTATCAGTCAACACCCCTGCACCCTCAGCAGCCAAATTTTGCTCTTCCCATCATGGATAGATATTTTAGGAAATAAATGAGCTCAAACTAGTTCAGTCTTACTGCAAACGTCTCTGGAACTGGCATTTGTTATCATTAGATTTTCTGTATGTGTTGCTTCAAAGATCCTTGTTTTTGTTTCCTCTCGTTGTTTTGTCCCCTCAGTCATAATACATTATGTCTTTTCTCATTTATAACTTTCAAATACTGACTTGTAAACATCTTTTGAATCAAGTGGAACATCATTGTTTCTCCCCCACTCATTCTCTCATAGCAGTCATGTTTGTTCTCCATTAAATATTTGAACCCTTGGAATACCTTGGGGAGCCATCTGTGAGCACCCTTCCAGTATCTAGTGTTGGCCTCCTGCTGAGGCTTCCTCTGCAGCCATTGGAGTTTTGAGTCTGAGGTAGAGAGCTCATGATGCTTTGGCCCCATCTTTCCTTTCCTTTCAAATACCATGATCTATTCCTTGCCTCATGAATTCAGAGTTTTGTTTCATTTTTCCTGTATAATAGTTACAATTATCATTTCCTGAGTTCTCCAATCTGATGAGGTAAGGTCGGTATTAATTTTCTTTAGGGGTATTTTTATCTCCATTGTTTGCAAATTTGTGTTGACTCCCTGAAATATTCCACGCATGTCTTATTTATTCTCTCTTCCAGTCAGTCTAGATTTGAGCAAATTAGATCCGACCCTGAGATAATGTAGATCAGGAAGCTTTGTGGTTAGTTGATAACTAACCTGGTTTTGCAGATGGGTTTGATGTTTTCCAGAGCACATCTCCTGTTCACCTTTGTTTCTCTTCCTCCTCACCTCCCAATCCATGCATGCTGACCTACTTACCAGAGTCAGACTCTTACCAGCCACTTCATCAACTTCTCTGCTATATTGCTGAGGTTCAAGTAGCATAAAACTTAAGTCTAGAATCACTCTGATTATAGAATACTCTTTACATGGGCACTTCACATGAGCAGGAATATTTTCAAGGACTTTTGCAAACAAAATTGGTGACTGAATTATTCAGTCATAAAAACAGCAATTACAGTGTGTTACTTTCATGAGTTCCATAAGGATGGAAAAAAAATGAGAGTAGGAAAAAACCCTTGGCCCTCCACGTCTGCAGGTTCCACATCCATGGATTCAACTACCCAAGGGTCAAAATATTTGGAAAACCAAACAACACAAAACAGCAATATAGCAATAAAAATAAAGTATAACAATCATTTGCATAGCATTTATATTGTATTAGGTATTATAAGTACTTCAGAGATTACTTAAAATATACAGGGAGATGTGTATAGGTTATATGTAAAACAAGTTTGAATAACCTTAGCATCTGCTCTGCTCTCCCTGTTGAGACCCCAACACCCACACCAGAATCCTCCAACAAGATCCTTCAGCTTACTGGAAAGGAGCCACAGGATGTTAAACAAAGGCAAATGCAGAAGCTGCTAAGTTGGGAGAGAGTTGCTAAGTTGCCCAGCTGTCCCTTTATTTAATTACCCCAACCATTGCCCCCTGGTTCATGCTTACCTTTTGTATTTGTTGGTGATATATTCCCCAAGAATCCATTAGGACACCTGCAGGTAACCATTTCTCTGCCCTCACCATCACTCTTCCAGAACTTTTGAGGTATTGTTACTGTCATTTTGTTTTCCAATGGTATCATAGATAGTAAAGAAATAATTCTGTGATTTTAAGAGACAAAAGAAACAGAAATTCTCCACCCTCTTAACCAGTAAACTTCCAATTTTAAAATATTGCTGCAATAAAGATGTTTTAAAAAATGTAGCTTAGAATTTTCATATACTAGATACTAATGTGCATTTTATAATATAAAATGTATATGTTATATTAGTATCTATGCTTATGGGTTATATGAATATTATGTTATAGAGTTATATATTAATATCTATTATCTATATTAATATGATATTAATATAGAAATACCTATGCTTTTATATTTACCCCTGCAACTTATTAGCAATTCACAATAGTTATTATCCATTTTAAGTCATCTCATCATTTTAAAATTCAAATTTCTTCAATTTATCATTCTTTATTATCTCCATATTTTTGGCTTTAATCAAATGCTGAAAACCTATTTCTTTTGCTGAATTTGAATACACATTTAAAAATTATCACATTTTAAGTAGCTAGACAAAAACGATTCTAAAATCAACAAGCCTGTATTTTAATTTTTTTTGTTGTTGTGAAGAAGCTCAGCTGAGTCTAAAAGTGGAATAAAGCACAATTATATTTGTATAACCAAATTATTTGATAGAGCAGTTGCTGCAGGAAGTTGAAATAATTTGGGACAAATGATGATTTATATGTAGCAAATTTTAAGGTTACAAACTTGTAACCTTAAACTGAGAAATATATTGGATGACTTGAGGAAAATGTATGCACATTTTTCTTGTGCAGACATGTCCTTTAAAATATAAATTTGCTGGGCGTGGTGGTGCACACTTGTAATCCCAGTACTTTGGGAGGTGGAGACCGGAGGATCCGGGTCCGCGGCCAGCCTCAGCTCTCTCTCTCTCTCTCTCTCTCTCTCTTTCCCTGTCTCTCTCTCTCTCTCTCTACCTAGTGAGGCCCTCCGCAACTTCGCGAGACCCAGTTTCAAAATAAAGTACAAAAAATAGGGCCGGGGGTGTAGCGTGGAGGTAGAACGCCCCTGGGTTCAATCTCCGGTACAGCAAAAATAAAATAAAATAAAATATAAATTTAAAAATATTTGTTCCTCCAAATTTTGTTAAAATAATTACTGAGGAAGATGCATTTTATGTCTGCAAATTATTTTAAAGTTAGAAACTTGATCATTTTTTCTGCTCTAGAATACATACATTCTCCACAGCATGAGCAGATCAAATTATTTATATGAAATGACACTTATCCATTCAGATGACAGCAATTTATTTAGAGTTTTTCAAATATTCAGAATATCTTTGGCAATAGAGAAGCATTAAACACAGTTTAAGCATGGATGTTGATTCCTAGGATGTTTAAAGTCTTTTTGATAACAGGAATCTAACTCCTTGGTAACAAAATGAGTAAGATATAATTGCTAGCTTTGGGGGTTCATAACTTATAAAAATATTCAAAAAAGGATCATGAATAAGGCTGCATTGTTATATATATATATATATATATATATCAAAGTATATACACACATATATATATATATATCATGTATATATACATTTATAAGAGAAGAAAAAATATAATTGATTATAAGGTGCATACTCAGATGAATGAATGGAAGGAAAGCTATCTACAAAATGTGGAAGGGATCAGAAGACTGGGATATCTGACCTGACTGTATTTTAATTAGCTATGAGAAAATGATGTTATCACTATTTTTCTGGGTCTTGATTTTCTCTTCAGCAAAGTAAAAGTGTTGCATCTCATAATCACAAAATCTCTATTAGCTAGAGAAAGTTCAAGTACAGAGAACAATGCACAAGGAGACACATTGGGGGAAGGTGATAACTTACATGATCGAGCCTTGAGGGAGTGACCCCATTAGAGAGTGCATACTCAGGGTTAATTGGAGGCAAAGCTAGGTATATAGCATGATATCAGATTACATAGAGTACTAAAATCAGGCAGATGAGTATGGATTTGATGTGAAAGCAAATGGACCATTGGACCTTTGGAGGCAGAAGAGATGCATAATGAATGCAGTGCTTAAAGACGATTTATCAGACAGAGAAACATATGATGGATTGATTGGAAACGAGAGACCCTGAGGTTACATGGTCACCCACAAGCTTAACTAAGCGGGAAGGTGAAGTATATGCAGCACTTTACCATGGCCAGGAAACCGGCAGTCTCTTCCTGGCTGTGCTTCTGATATTGTGGAAGACAAACAATGAAATGAGTGTCACTGTCCTCATTTGTTAGCTGAAGGCATTCCGGCTTCTTAATATGGCTCTAAAATTTTAGGATTATCTGGAGTCAAATTATTATAAATATTGCAAAACAATATGATTTTTTTAACTTGGGGAAAGACCACATATTTGTTTTTCCATACAGCTTTTAGAAATATGAATTGCATTTTGTGATGCTAAGGCTTTTTTTTAGAGAGCGTGGTGTGTGTGTGTGTGTGTGTGTGTGTGTGTGTGTGTGTGTTTTGTGTTTCATATCGTTTTATTTATTTATTTATAGTAGTTTCTATCATGTAATCTATAACTTCAATATACTTTTATTAGTGCACTATACATCATAATGAGGTATAGAGTGATAGAAACACACATGCACTCTAAATCAATTAGCAACTACAACTTTGTCATGTGGGTTTTCTTCTCCACTGTTTTTTTGGGGATTGTGCTTTCAGTATCACATTGAGATGGACTAAACTGCAGTGGATGAAATCCTTTCGTAACACAGTTGTACTGGCTTCTTCCAAAATTCATTCCTGTAGTTTTTATCAGCAGGAAAACAGCTCCCAGTATGAGTGACCTCCAGGATAAACAGGAAACCAGCTGTGATTAGAAATATCTTCTAGTGGATTTGTACCACCCAGAGACAGTCATGAAACTTTAAGACTTTGATGAAGTACAAGCCAAACAGAAAGTGAAACAGCAAACAGACTTCTGTGGCAAAGAAATTTTGATTTATCTAAAGGCAGTAGGAATTAGTAAGACTAATGACTGAAGCTAGAGCATGAAATGAGGAACACTAAATTGGTTTTTAATTAATGTGGATTTCAGTGGGATATAAGTTTACCTAAAAGTTAAACTAGACTTGACCTTACGTTTATAGGAATGAATAAGGAACTAACAGCTTTATCCATTTAGTTTACAGGTTTGTTCCCCTTCCCTTTTATCTCCATCTTCCCTTCTCTAAATCTCACTCTCCTTAAAGTGTATATCACCCAGGGAATGATAACATACTTCAAAACATTTAGCTTAAAATAAGTAATTAACCGAATGATAATATAATTATCTGTTGGGCTTTGATCCAGGCACTTTCCCTAGTGCTGTGGAGAATGATGCTCAGGTAGTTTAGAGTCTAGTGAAGGGGATGAGAGCAACGCATGTGCCATTACAACACAAAGGACGAGATGTGAGTGCCAGAGCCAGGGGACACTGAATGCTGAGTGTGTGTGGCAAGAGCGAGTGAAACGAGCAGACAGCTGTCAAAATCATTTTCATAAAATCTCGTGTTAAATAGATAAAATAAACTCTCAATGGGGAAAAGCTACAGCTCTCAAAAGAAAAAAAAAAAGAGCAAAATAATCCTTGTCTCCCAAAACTGATCTAATGAATTGAGTTCGTGTCCTAATTCTTTCCCCCATAGTCAGTCCATTGAGGAACATTGAAAGTAAGCAAGTTACTTACCTTCTCAGCCAATTTCTGGTATTACAATTGCTCTTTCCCAGCTCCTGAGAGACACAATTTGGAGCCATATTTAATTTGATTCTTCCCTTCCTTGGAGAGACAGTGTAATCTTAATGTGTCTCTAATTTCTCACTTGGCAGTTCTAAGACTTTGACCACATCACTCAGTATCTCTATATTTTATTTTTCATATATAGTGTGGGAACTAATAACAGACCATGGGAGTGGAGCATGTGTCAAAGCCCAATTCAAGCCAGTCCTGGTGGCGCAAGCCTGTAATCCCAGTACTTGGGAGGCAAGACAGAAGGATCTCAGGTTCAAGGGCAGCCTCCACAATGTACCAAGACTCTTAGCCACCTAATAAGACCCTATTTCAAAACAAAAAATTAAAAAAATAAATAAAAAGGGCTGTGGGTGTGTAGCTCGGAGTTAGGATAATCCTGGGTTTAATTCCCAGTACCACCAAAACAAAAACAAATCAAAAAAGCCAACCTTACTGCCTAAGACTATCAATTGAACTTCTGATAGCATTTTCTCATTCCTCTATCTCCTTTACCAAAGTGGTGGTATTAAAGTCTTTTTTCCTTGAAATACCTGACATATTGTTTCTACTCTTCCTATTTTCTTCTATTGTGATTTTTCATTCAAAAATTTTCCCCTCTTCCCCCCATGATGAACCCTCACTTCAGAATCACTACAAAAACCTTCAAGATTCTCTCCTTGCCTTTACATTATTTTATCCTTTTATTGGTGCATTATAATCTTACATCATAATGTAGTTCATAGTGTTAGTGACATACATGCACACAGCACTTGGTGGGCTATCCCTCAGCTCCCTCCCCACTCCCCCCCTTCCCCATACAGGATATTGAGATTGGCATTGATATTCTGACATATGTACATACTGTCAATGGAAGTGATTCCTTTATTGATTCTCCCTCTCCCTCCCCCCATACCACCTCCCTGGCTCCACTGGAGTTTCTCCTCCATTATCTGAAGTCCCTATGGTGTTTTCCAATTACTCCCTAGCTTCTGCATATAAGAGAAAACATATGACCCTTCACTTACATTTTTCCCATTATTACTCCCAATATTGCCAGTTCTTCAATCCTACTGAAGTAGGGCTGTCTGTCTGTTACTTTCATACTGAAAGAGTCTCTTGAATTCCTATTTTCCTATCACATCAAATCCAAAACCTGGTTTTCAGCGCTCTTGATAATCTGATCTCACTGACAGCAGGAACATGCCACCTCTGGGCAGGAGCCACACTCATGCCTCTTTCTACAACATTGTTTCCCATCTGAAGTGTTGTCTCTCTATGCATCTCTACCTTCAGTTTCTCCCAATTGCACAAGATTCCTGAAATATCCATCACTGTGTAGAATCATGTCCCTTTCTGAGGTCAGGATGTTTAGAAGTGACTTTGCTTCTGAGCAGAATCGCCACTGCCCCTCTTCTGCCCAGGGAGCCTTCTCTGGAGTTCTTCTTACATGTGTTCCTTGCTGTCGTTTTGTCTTTGTCCCATGGCAACAGGACTGGCTTCATGGGCCTGTGATACATGCAGTTATCTGCAGCCCCAGCTCAGACGAGCCCTGCACGTAGCTTAATGCTCTGCTGCTCTTCTTGTGTGAGTTCTTAATAATACTTATTAATTCTTAATAAACAAGTGCCCTCACGTTTTCACTTTGCTCTGGGTCCCACAAGTGATGTAGCTGGTCCTGGATTGTAACCTTAGCATTTATTTCAAGTTGTATTTAGGTCAGGGACCTGTCTTTATGATAGCCTGATTCTGGGCATCCTTCGACCCCAGTGTTCAATGCTAACATCATAATCTAGGACCTTCCTACTTTTTCAGGAAAAAAATTAAAAGATTTTAACCATCATTCTCCATCTTAAGAAATGGTTTTAATTTTGCTACAGAACTTTTCTGTTATCATTGAGTATGTCTGTGAAGATGTTTGTCAGTTTTACATTGAAATTAGACTTTGTCTAAGAATCCTGCTACTGCTGTCCCAGTTTACATTGAGGGTGCCACATTTATCTCACATTTATCTCAACTCCATAGGGAAAATTGGCTCTAGCTCTAAGGATTTAGTGATTTGTCAAATTAATATGTTATTATTGACCACACAAGTGACACAATTAATCATAACTCCATTGTAGCTTTGGTTGTCTAGAAATTCACAAATTTTGGTGACATTGACCAAATTACATTTTTATGTTTATAAGAATATGTTACAATGATACCCATTATTCTGTGTAAATAATATGCAGCAAAATTATTAATCACAAATATACAAATCATATAATATATATTAAACTGTCTTCTCACTACATTCTGGTTTCGATACCCTAATTTTTATTTGTTCTTTTCCAAATTTATCTATCTTTGTTTTATTACATGTATTCTTTTAAACCATCTCAAATCTTACACCTTTGACATATATAAATGCTCAACAAATCCTTTATGTATGAGTGAAGCAGAGTACACGCAGTATTTCATCACATAATGCATTCCTAAAAATACTGTGTTAAATACTGAAAGATAGATGATAGGTAGCCTTCTAATGGTGGAGAGAGTACTCCGAAAACTGTCAGATAGTATTACTAATTGTATTGTGCTTTTTGGGCACAATATTTGACCATATACTATTGACATATATTAGATCTTTTTGTTTATTCCATTTCAATTAGATGTACTTAGTCAATTTAAGACACCAGATTGAGACTAAAGAACCACTATTTCTTCTAATTTCAATCTTCATACTTTGCATAAATTATGGTAAATGTATGATACCTATACGTTCATTATGTACAATTTTAAAAATCTTTCCTTCTTTAAAAAGATGCAAACAAAAGTGACAACACATTGGCCCTTTGGCTTCCTCCAAAAACTGAACTGTTTCCTTGTAAGCAGTCCAGAGAAGTTTACCAGCCATGCAAATGCTGAAATTGGGTGATGAAAGGTTATTTAAGGGTGATAATATGTAATCTTTGATAGTGGGGATTTATGAAAGTTGAGGAGCTCTGTATAAATTTAAAAAATTAAGAAAAAATATCATATCTCATTCCCTCTTTTCCTTCCTCTTGCAGTGTTCCTGCCTTTCTCTTGAATCCCCATGGTTCACTGAGCACTTAAGTGCTCTTCATTTATTCTGTCTTGTCCCAGCTATATTTCTCCAACCAGGACATGGCTATGTTTTTGTTTGTTTGTTTGTTTGTGTGTTTTGATTTCTTCTATATCTTACCATTGGCATGGTTGACCTACTTTTTTATTTACTTTTTTGTATTAGGAGAATAAATTTGTCAAATTAATATGTTATTATTGACCACACAAGTGACATAATTGATCATAACCCCATTGAAGCTTTGGTTGTCTAGAAATTCACAGTCAAATTTTGGTGAAATCGACCAAATTACATTTTTACGTTTATAAGAAAATAAACGTAAATGGTGCAGTTGAGGTGTGGTAATTATGAAGATGATAAAGTCTTTTTGACAAATATAGACAAAGGTATCTTCTGTCTTTTGTACTAGTTCCAATTAAAAGGCTGGTCTTATTGTAGTATGACTGCATTTTGTAAATAGAGAGCATTTATATTTGTAGTACCATTAGTTGAATGCAATGAGGATATGGTTTGATTCCTGTTTCTTTTTCGTGTGTGTGTGTGTGTGTGTGTGTGTGTGTGTGTATGTCTGAGAGAGAGAGAAAGAGAGAGACTAGCTTCACTTTCTTAATTAAACTTTTATTGATTCACTGTAGTCTCACATCATAATGTAGCTCAGAGTGATAGTGGCATACATGCATACAGTACTTGGTGAGCTTTCCCTGGCTCCCTCCCTCCTCCCTCCCCTTCCCCATACATGATATTGAGATTGGCATTAGTATTCTCCCATACATGCATACAGTCAATGGAAGTGTTTCCAATTCTCCTTCTTCCCACCATCACCCTCCCCTAGACCACCTCCTTCACTCCACTGGGGTTTCTCCTCCATTATCTAAAGTCCCTCTTGTATCCTCATTATTCCCTATCTTCTGCATATGAGAGAAAACATGACCTTTCACTTTCTGTGACTGGCTAATTTCATTTAACATAGTTTTCTTTTTTTTTTAAATTTGGGATGGAACTCATGGGTGCTCTACCACAGAGCTATACCCCAGTCCTTTATATTTTGAGACAAGGTCTTACTAAGTTGCTTAGGCTGGAGTTACTGTTTCCTAATACTTGCTCAAAATAATTGTTCTGCTAATCAAGAAGCCAGGATATGAGAGTCATCAAAAATTCTTCATTCATCCAGGTGTGGTAGCACATGCCTATAATCCCAGTACTTGGGAAACTGAGACAGGAGCATTGCAGGTTTAAGGCCAGCATCAGCAATGTAGAAAGACTGTCAGCAACTTAGTGGGACCCTCTTTTATAACAAAAAGTAATGTTTCATAACTGGGAGTGTAGTTCTGAGGTAGAATGCCCCTGGGTTCAATCCCCAGTACCATAAAGTCTTCATTCATTTTTGGAGTTGAGGAAATTCTCACACTCTCTTAATATAAGGGAGTACGTCAAAGAAAACTGATCAAACTGCAGTGTTCTACTCAGAATAAGGCTGAAGATATTTGAAATGCTTACATTTGTAGCATTTCCTAGAGTAGGTCTGTTTGGTAGCTATTTTGCTACTTATGGATAGCAAATGGAAACTACTAATGTTCCTGCATAATTAACAAACAAGTTTCATTACAACAGGAAGCCAATAAAGATAATATTAGCATTCAGGATATGCAGAACATAAAGCACAATGATCTTTAATTCATGGGTGAATGAAGGTGGAAGTAACGTGTTGAACATAGAATTTTTCCCTACAAAGCGATTTCCGTATCATATATTATTAAGTTGATACATAGCTGCGGAGCTTCTGCTCTATTTTCTGAGTCCCATCAGTCTCTAGCACATTTTTAAATAAAATACACACAAGTCCATATGCTGTGTGAAGATTGGTATGGATAAGGTCAGCTAAGAGGAAGTATCCTCTCCATTCATTGCAATACCTTCATTATATCTGTTTTATAGGTGGAGCGGGTCTCCTGCTTGAAATCTTAATACTTTTCTGATGAGCATATTTGAAAAATACTGACACATTTATATTTAATGCAGCTTAAAGAGGATTTCATGCTTATTCTCCCGGTGAAAGGTTCTGTTCTGCCGGATTTGTATCAGAGATAATAATGGGCTTAAATTGTATTGTATTTTAAAAATTTATCAAAGTGTTTTCACATCAGTTCTTTCATTTGATTCTTTCTTTAACCCTGTAAGATGGGTCAAGTGTATCTTAATCCTTCTTTGACAAAGGAGGAAATTGAGGCTTTAAGATGATAGGTTCTGATACTTAGACTGTATCTTCTGATAACAAACCTAGAAATCAAGTACGGTGACTCCCTTTCTATGCTTTGGAGTTTTCAGGAACACTTTTGAACACAAACACAGTTGCACATTCCTACATGCAGGGGCAAAGCAAAAATCGACCAAGGAGCACTTTAAAAATATAAGTGCCTGTGGTGGTGCATGCCTGAAATCCCAGAACTTGGGAGGATGAGAAAGGAGGTTTGAAGGTTTGAGGCCAGCCTCAGCAACTTAGGGAGGTCCTCATCAACTTAGCTAGGCCCTCAGCAACTAAGCTAGATCCTGTTTCAAAACAAAATCAAAAGGGTTGGGGGGTGTCGCTCTGAGGTAGAACATGCCTGGGTTCAATCCCCAGTACGCACCCCCCAGAAAGATACAAGTGGTGCCAGAACCACATACCTACAGGTTCCAGCTGAGGTCAGATACAAGGCCTGGGAATCCATGTTTAATACGACCCGTATGTGACTTCGTGTCTGATTAATAAACTCTACTGGACATTCACTCTCATCCAATATTGTGCTCTGTGAATATTATTTTTGTATACTTAGCTTTTCTTCCTAATATGTTCTTAGTCCTTTTCAAGTGTATTAGTCTTTTCTTCATGATGTAGTTATTATTGAAGTATTCTAATATATTGCTCTTTTTCTTAAGTCTCATAGAAACATATTTCTCTAGTCCAAATTAAAAATAGAAAACAATCCCAGCTGAAGGAATACAACAAGAAACAAAATGCAGACCCCTCCATTCCTATGACAGAATCAAATCCATAAGTAGGAGAAAATACATACTTGCATGATCAACATGGGAGATTCCCAATATAATTCATAAGTGTTAAATAGATTAAAGAAACACGATTCCTTTTTAATCCTAAAATTTGTAAAAGTAAATAAATTTGCATAAAACAGCATTGAAGAGCCAGGAGCGGTGTCACACACCTGTAATCCCAGTACTTGGGAAGCTAAGACAAGAGGATCACAAGTTTAAGACCAGCCTCACAATGTAGTGAGACTGTCAGCAACCTAGAAAGACCCTGTTTCAAAACAAAAAAATAAAAAGGGTTGGGGGTATAGCTCAGAGGTAGAATGCCCTCTTATTCAATCCCCAGTGCCACCACCCTCCACACACACAGAATGAGAAACAGTAGCCTTATGTATACTACAGTGTTGTTGATACAATGTCTTTGTCAGTGAGATTGGCACTATTTTTCTTTTTTTTTGTTGTTGTTTTTTTGCAGTACTGGGGATTGAACCCATGGGCTTCTACCTCTGAGCTACACCCCAGTCCTATTTTTTATTCTTTTTATTTTGAACAGAGTCTCACTAAGTAGCTGAGGCTGGCCGCGAACCTGTGATCCTCCTATCTCAGTCTCCCAAGTATTGGAAGCGTGCACCACCACGCCCGGCTGGCACTATTTTTCAAAAGTACATATTCTCTTTGATCTAGCAAGTCTACTTCTCAAGTACACATAAATCTATGCAATATGAATGTTTAAGAATATTCATTTTATCATTCTTTGTAATAAAAATAAAAGGAGGCCATCTAAGTACTTGCTCTTAGGTAAGTACTTAAACTATAGTTCATGCATGATAGGAATAATGATGTTTCTGTGGAAAAGAGTAAGCAATGTTTACACAGGCTCATATAGAGTGATCTTCAAGGCATATTAGCACTATTCAATTATCATTAGGGTAAAATAATATTGTATATATTATGTTCCTGTTTGAGTATAAAAAGACCTAGGACTGGGGTTGTAACTTCCTGATAGAGTGTTTGCTTGCACAAGGTCCTGGAATTGATCTCCAGCACCATGAAAAAAAAAGAAAAGAAATTAAAGGAAAGATGATGTATAATGGCAGAATGAGTATGTCTGTATATACATAGACATTTCTGTAAAAATAAAGAAACTATTGCTTGGCATGGTGGTAAATGCCAGTAATCCCAGTACTTGGGAGCCTGAGACAAGAGGATCACAGTGCACAGTAACTTAGCAAGAGTCTGTTTCAAAATTTAAAAAAAAATAGGGCTGGAGGTATAGCTCAGGAGTAGAGTATCCCTATGTTCAATATCCAGTACAAAAAAAAAAAAGGAAGAAAGAAGGGAAAAGGAAGAAGAAAAAAAGGAAACTATTAACTGTCATACATTTGAGGAAAAATGCTGAGAGTTTGAGGTGGGAAGAAAACTAAATTAATAAAATATACATTGACATTTGAATATTTTGTTATAGATATTTTCAAATTTAAAAACACACTAAAACATAGTTTCAATGCTAAAATACTAATTGGAAAACAAGGTAAATTTCAAATCGTAAAATAGATCATTCCCAGTTTAGCTTGCAATTTATATGATTTTAAATGTTAAAGAGTTGATATAACAAAATCAATTTATATCTCCCTGAAGATCAAATATATTTCCATGATGATTCTATCATCTCTATTTGAACAATGTAATTGTAGGTTTGGGAAACATCAGTTAGAATTTTTCATCCATACTTTTCTACTCAATCTTTATTAACTATGAAGTTTTGATAGAGGCATAGTACTTCAAAATTAGAGAATGTCAGAACTATGAAAGACCTCAGACATTTCATAACCCAGTTTCATTTTGTGAATGATGACATTGAGATTCATAGATTTTTTTTCTCCTGTATTTGTACATTTCACTCCCATGGTGAAATTTAGGATTGATTTAAAATAAAATCTACTAAGTAAATTGTTAGAATGAAAATGAGCAAATATGAATTTTTTAACTTACTCTGCATTGGGTGACTGACTGTTCTCAGATAAGTCTCCTCTCTTCTCTGCATTCCAGTCCTTGTGACTGTGAAAAGTGATTGAACCAATTATTGTGTATCTATTGAAAATTATTTAAGGATTTACACACTAACTCAGGACCTTATTAACTCTATCACAGTTTCTGCACTTGTAAGCAAGTGCCCAAGTTTTCCAAAGTTCCTGAATCTATTTAAACAATCCCATCTTTCAAACGATGTTAAATCAAAGTAATATGTGTTTTGACAATCATACTTGTTACAGGGCATTTTAATAGTTCTTGTAAATACTTTGTTAGGTGAAGAGTCCCATCTTCTCAGTCGTCAAATATGACTGAATCTCAGCTAAATTTCCCTTCCTTTGTTTGCTTACAGTGTAGATTGTCCAAGATATGATATGTTCCTGTGTTCTTTTACTGTTTAATGTGGCTTATTATGCAGCCAGAGTCTAAGTTTATATTTCTCATTGCATATGTCTAATTACCCTTGTAGCTTTAACAGTAGATTCTGAATAAAATATATGAAAACAGAAATTTTAGACTTAAAGTAACTTTCCAGATTGAGATTCAAAATGTCCTTTTAGAGACAGGCGTGGTGGCGCACACTTGGGAGGCTGAGATAGGAGGATTGCAGGTTCGAGGACAGCCTCAGCTACTTAGTGAGGCCCTCTGAAACTTAGTGAGACCCTGTTTCAAAATAAAGAATAAAAAATAGGGGCGCGCCCCACCCCTGAAGCCCCCGGCCACCTCGCCAGGCCCCTTGTGCGCCGGGTACCGGACTGCCCGCGCGCGCCCCACCCCAGAAGCCCCCGGCCACCTCGCTGGGCCCCTTGTGCGCCAGGTACCAGACCGCCCGCACGCGCCCCACCCCAGAAGCCCCCGGCCACCTCGCCTGGCCCCTTGTGCGCCGGGTACCGGACCGCCCCCGCGCGCGCGACACCCCGGCAGCCACCCGCGCCACCTCGCCGGGCCCCTTGTGCGCCGGGTACCGGACCGCCCGCGCGCACCCCACCCCGGCAGCCACCCGCGCCACCTCGCCGGGCCCCTTGTGCGCCAGGTAC
>PVJS01031336.1:5000-23470 GCA_004027185.1 Glis glis | reverse complement strand
ACTTAGTGAAACCCTGTTTCTTTTTTTTTTTTTTTACGGTACTGGGGATTGAACCCAGGGGCAATCTACCTCTGAGCTACACCCTCAGTCCTATTTTTTATTCTTTATTTTGAAACAGGGTCTCACTAAGTTGCGGAGGGCCTCACTAAGTAGCTGAGGCTGGCTGTGAACCTGTGATCCTCCTGTCTCAACCTCCCAAGTACTGGGATTACAAGCATGCGCCACCATGCCAGGCTCGAAACCCTGTTTCAAAATAAAAAATAAAACAGGGCTGAGGGTGTAGCTCAGAGGTAGAATGCCCCTGGTTCTATCCCCAGTTAATATATACATATATTATATTATATACATATATTATATGTATATTATATAATATATGTATATAATATATGTATACATTATATATATATATATACACACACAAAGAGAATTTATCATTTCGTGGTGGGGCAGACAATTCACAATATATATATATATACATATATATGTATATATATGTATATATGTGTATATATATGTATATATGTATATATGTGTATATATATGTATATATGTATATATGTGTATATGTGTATATATGTATATATGTATATATATGTATATATGTATATATGTGTGTATATATATATGTATATATGTATATATGTATATATGTATATATATGTATATATGTATATATATGTATATATATATATATGTATAGTGAATTCAAAGGTCCTCTTTATCTAAGATGGCTCTGGGTTCAGAGTGGGGCTAAATAGAAGGAGAAGCAGAGGAAAGCTGTCTGAATGTTCTGAAGCCCTCAAGTGCTGCCTCATGGTGATAATATTGACTTTCATCTGGCTGGTTCTGAAATCCCACTACTCCCCCCCAAGCCAACAAAATTTCCTTGAGTTCAAAAGGGAAAGTCCAGCCTCCGGCCCACACGGGTCTTTGTTTTGCTGGTATATAATGTAAATCCACCACACGTACGTTGCTCCATTGTTACCGTGTCCTTCCCGTGTAAGTCCCCGCCTGAGCTTTGCTAAGAGTGCAGATGTGCAGGGAAGGGGCTTGCTCAAGCATGTGTGTGAGTGCACACACACTCTTGCACACTTACTTCCTGCCTAAGTGACTTCCTTGGCCAGAGGCTGAAGTGGCAGGGCCCTGAGTCACTGGTTACCACCAGGAGGCGGGACAACCGGGAGGACCTGTCAAAGAGAAAAGGCTGTCCCTTTGTGCATGTCCATGTCATCTCATGGCCCACTGGTGTTTGTATCATTGTAACCCATTTCCAAGCCAAGAAGGGAGGCCGGGACTGTGTAGGGAGCCCGGGGAGAGATCATCACCCATGATTCCATGAACAGCCAGGATCAGGGCCAGATTCCCTCTCGCCTGCTCTGTTGAGTCCACCTCACCCCCACCCCCCGCCATGGTACGGGGATTGAGCCCAGGGGCATTCTACCTCTGAGCTACACCCCCAGCCTTTTTTATTTTATTTTTTATTGGTGCATTGTAATCATACATCTTGATGAAGTTCAGGGTGTTAGTGGCATCCACGCGCACAGCACTCACTGAGCCCTCCCCCAATACCCATCCTATTCCCTCCGCTCCCCTCTTTCCCATGCTCAACACAGTGATTGGCTTTGACAAGTTTGTGTATGTACATCATGTCCATTGAGATGTTTCCCTCTTCCCCCCCTCCATCTCCCTCAGTTAGGTCACGTTCTTCACTCATCTAAGGTTTCTCCTTAGTCTGGAGTCCCTCCTATGTCCCAATTTTTTCCTAGCTTCTGCATATTAGGGAGAACATTCAACTTTTCACTTTTTGTGACTGACTAATCTCACTTCATATAATGTTCTCCAGTTCTATCCATTTCCCTGCAAATGACATAATTTTGTTCTTCTTTATGGCTGCGTAAAATTCCATTGTGTACATATCCCATAGTTTTGTAATCCATTCATCTGTTAGTGGACATCTCGCCTGGGTCTTGCTTTGTTGCTGAGAATTTTGCTAAGTTTCTGAGGCTGGCCTGGAACCTGCAATCCTCCAGTCTCAGCTTCCCAAGTACTGGGATTACAGGCGTGCATCATCATGTCCGGCTGTCTGCTGACACCACTTGACTGCTTCCCAGTGACCCTGATGTGGAACCTTGTGATGTGGCAGACCCAGAGATGTGCCCAAACCAGGGGTCATGCCTCATGCCTCAACAGGTGCAACTGGGGCCTGTCGCGGAGGGAGGAAGACTGACTCTTACCTCTCCATCTTGGGCTTCACAAGCATCATTTTCTCTCTCCCAGGTGAAGAGGCTCAAGCGAGCACAGATGCCCTTCCTGAGAGCGAGACGTCCTGCCCTGTCACCACGACAGGTAGGGGGAGGGCTTCCATGAAGACAGACACTTGGCCACTAAAACTAAGTCAGGAAAGGGCAGCTGGTTTGCCTGACCCGGCCTCCCCAGCAGATGCTCAGGGTCCAGAGAAGCCAGTCCTGCTGCCTCCCCTCTCCTGAAGAGCAGGGACGTGGCCTCTGCAGCCTGCACACCCCAACACAGGTGTCAGAAAGAGGAACCACAGGTCCGAGGTCCATGCGGAGGGATGACACGCTTGTCCCTGCCCCCACAGGTCCTTCCCACCCTTCCCACCTGTCCCAGAGTCCCTTGAGAAGCTGACACAGTCTCCAGCCTCGTGCAGTACTTAGGGGGCATAAACGTCTCCCCCTCTCTCTTTTTCAGATTTTCAACAACATTCAGAAGCAGCTACAACCATGGAGTCGTTCATATTTACAATGGAGTATCAGGTAGCAGGTGGGTGTCCAGTTTTCTCTGTGGGCAAAATGTGCACCAGACCAAGACATGGACAGGTTGTTCAGCAGGTTTAGATGACCCCCTTCTCACACTACATAATGTTTATAAAGGTAAACTATGTATCCAGATGCTACATTATTCAAGAGTCAGAAATAGTATGTTGTGAGTTGTCTCAAGCCAGCTGGGTATGGTGGCACATGCCTGTAATCCCAGTACTTGGGAGGCTGAGACAGGAGGATCACAGTTTCGAGGCCAGCCTTAGCAACTCAGTGAGACCCCATTTCAAAATGAAAAATAAAAAGGGCTGGGGGTATAGCTGGGAGGTAGAATGCCCCTGGGTTCAATCTCTAGTACCAATATATATATATTGAGTTCTCTCAAGCCAGCCCCAACCAGTTCCTCTGGAACAGACCTTAGACAAAGGGGTCACAGGTTCATGACCAGCCTCAGCAACTTAGTGAGGTCCTCTGCAACTTGGTGAGAACTTGTTTCAAAATAAACAATAAAATAGGGCTGGGGAGTGCAGCTCAGAGGTAGAAAGCTGCTGGGTTTAATCCAATAAATAAATAAAAGGACAATACCCCATGCTGTGAACACTGCGTGTGAGGCCCAAGAGCAGGACGAGGGGGCCTTATAGCCAGGGATAGAGTGAAAACATGCTCTATAAACACTGTGGTTGTTTCCTGGAAGCGGAGCAAACAAGCTTTGTAGCTACATCTGCCTGGGCAACTAAATAAATGTTGGACTCCAGAACCTTCACGAATCAACATCTGGAAAATGTGAACACTTTCATTTTATTAGTGTACTTATCATTTATCTTGGTGCCTCAATATTTCATTCACCCGACGCGGGCCTCACTAGCAGCCTCCTTCAATGAGGCCTGGCCTCTGAGGCTTTCTGATTTGTTTGCCTTTCCTTTTGCCCCCACAGAAGAGGCACCAGCCCCTGTCTTTAAAGGTCCTCCTTCCATGCCAGGTGTGGTGGCGCCCTCTTGTAATCCCAGTGCTTGGAAGGCTGAGAAAGGAGGATTGCAGGTTCAAGGCCAGCCTCAGTGACTTAGTGGGGCCCTCCCCAACTTAGTGAGACGCTGTTTCAAAATAAAAGAATAAAATGGGGTTGGGGGGGGCTCAGAGGTAGAATGCCCCTGGGTTCCATCCCAGTCTCTCTCTCTCTCTCTCTCTCTCTCTCTCTCTCACACACACACACACACACACACACACACACACACACACACACATGTCTTCCTTCCATGCCGGCCTTGAGCCTCTTAATGAAATTTCAGGGACCTGCCTTCAGAGGAGGGAAAACAGAAACTGCCGTGTTGTGTCTACCCTTCAGGAAGCTCTTGCTCATCTGGGGGACTTTCTCCCCTGCTTTGGGGACCCAGCTTCTGCTCCTGGCTGGCTCCCCAACGCCCAACCCCTTGCTGATTGCTGATCCCCATCTCTGTTGACAGTGGCCGGCTGTGTCTTCCTGCTGATCAGTGTCCTCCTTCTGAGCGGGCTCATGTGGCAGCGTCTGAGATGGTGAGTCCAACGCCAGCAAGGAATCAGTCCCTCCAAGAACAGAGTAGGCCAAGCACCCTGAAGTCTGGTCCCTGAGGCAGCCGCAGGAGCATGGCCTGGGAGTCTGCACTAGGCTAAGAGTTTAAGAATTAAGAATGTGAAGCCATTTTGAGAAAAGCCAGTCCATCCCTCCCTTTAGAGTAGATGCAAGACCCCCTTGTCACTCACTCTCTCGACTATTCTGGACATCCCCCCATCTACCAGAGCACATGCTGCCAACCCTGCTAGAAACTCCCCGGTAATCCCTGAGAAGATGTGGGTCCACCCCCGGCCCCATATTCCAAAGCTCTCAGATCCTATAGTCAGACCACTTAGAGAAAAAAAAAAAAAAGCAAACCTCCGGGTATGGTGGTGCACGCCTGTAATCCCAGGACTTGGGAGGCTCGCAGGTTCAAGGCAACCTCAGCAATGTAGAGAGGCCCTCAGCAACTTAGACCCTATTTTAAAATTGAAAAAAAATTAAATAGAACACCTCTGGGTTCAATCCCAGTACCACAAAAACAAAAAACAGATTTATTCTATGATTATATTGGTCATCCAGCCCTTAATATACTTTTAATTTTCCTCATGTGAATTTATTTTTTAAATTTTCAAATTTTTTTTTTGCGGAACTGGGGATTGAATCCAGGGGCATTCTACCTCTGAGCTACACCCCAGCCCTACTTTTTATTCTTTATTTTGAAACAGGGTCTTACTAAGTTGCGGGGGGCCTCACTAAGTAGCTGAGGCTGGCCACGAACCCGGATCCTCTGGTCTCAGCCTCCCAAGTACTAGGATTACAAGCATGCGCCACCACGCCTGGCTTCCTCATGTGAACTTAAAAGTATAAATTATTACAGTGCAAATGAAAAGCCCTCCGGGGTTACTGTATTAGGAATTATTCATAGACCTGGCAGACTACCCATTTCTCTGAGGTGTTATTTCGGGATTATAGGAGATGATATGGGTAAAGTGGCCTACATAGAGGAGGTATGCAGAACCTGCTAGATCTTCTGTTTCCTCATGCAGAGCACTTGACAAGATCTTCACAGTCAGTAGCTTGGAGACCCCAAAACCCTAAGACCCAGAGAACAGGCTATTTGAGAGAGGAATGGTTCAGAGTTTCTGTTATAAGGAATTACCTGAAACTGTACAAGTTCCCACAGGGCTTCTCAGATTGCCTGCTGTCTTTGGGGAGACTCCAGCATAAATCTCAAAATGACCTCTCTGGTTAGAGAGCTTGTCCAAAAACCCTACTTCCTAGAATCTAGAATCTGATTTCATCTTATTTTCTATTTGGCCCTCTTGTGGCCAAATAGAAATCCTACATTTGAATTACTCAATCATCAGATCCTTAGCCAGAGATTTGTTTGTTTGTTTGTTTGTTTGTTTGTTTGTTTTGGAGCATTTACTAGGAGCCAGGGATGTGCTACATCAGGCTCACACTGTTAGTTTTTCAGGATTTTTCTTTTTGGTTGTTGTGTTGCGGTGCTGGAGATCAAACCAGGGCCTTGAGCCTGCTAGGCAAGTACTCTACCACTGAGCTACACTCCCAGCCCTGGGGACTGGTTTTTAAGCACAGCCATTCTTAAAAATTAAATTGGATAAACTAATAATTAAATATGTTATTATGAAAATAGAAGCAGAGCTGGGCATGGTGGCACACACTTGTAATCCCAGTACTTGGTTGGGGAGGATCGCAAGTTCGAGGACAGCCTCAGCAAGTAGTCAGATTCTCATCAACCTAGCAAGATCCTGTTTCCAAATAAAAATAAAATAGGGATGGGGGTTTAACTCAGAGGTAGAATGCCTCTGGGTTCAATTCCCAGTAACACACACACACACACACACACACACACACACACAAATAGAAGCAATAAATAGTGAAAAGGAACCACTTCCTAATTATTTTCCTACATTTTACTGTATCTTTGTTCTTGGAATTGTTTACATCTGCTGTACCTGTATCATGGAAATACTATATGATGTGGTGCTGCTTACTGTGAATCTCTTCCCAACTCTGTGTTCGGGGATGTCTCTTTGGGAGCTGGGTACTAAGCATGTTGGGAGTATTTATGCAACGGAAATAGCAACTGTTTTCTGAGGGCTGGTGGCTAGACGTTCACAGCATACCTGTGCTTGGAGCTTAGCCCCAGAGGCGTTGAGCAAGGTAGAAAGTAACCAGCTGTCCTAAGTAAGAACATCTTACTTCTAAGTAAGAACTGGGAAAAGTCTAAAACTATGCTGTCCAATATGATAGCCACTTGCCACCTGTAAGTTTAAACTTCAATAATTTAAATACCATTAAAAATTCAGCCCCTTGGGCCAGGCATGCTGGCACATGCCTGTAATGTCTGTTACTTTAGAGACTGAGGCAGGGGGATCATAAGTTTGAGGTCAGCCTGGGCAACTTAGTGAAATCTTGTCTCAAAATGAAATTGTTGGGGCATTGGGGGGCAAAGAAGACACAGCCCGACAGCAGGGAACAGGCTTTATTTAGGAATAAAACCTGGAAAGAGGCATATGACCTGGGAGAGAGCCCATGAGAGTCAAAAGCTTGCCTCCTAACAGGCTAGGGGCTTTTTATGGGGCAAGGAAGAGGAGGTACAGGAATAGTCATGTAAGACACTGGTTGGTGTGCTAGTGGCCAGCTCATCTCGGGGCAGGGCAATAGTCAGGGGGCATTTTTCTTTGTTCCTTTGTTCTTGGTCCTCCTCCAGCGTGACCTCATGGCCAGACCTCACAGTGCCCACAGAAATAAAGAAGACTAGGGATGTAGCTCAGTGGTAGAGCTCTTGCCTAACATGAGTAAGGCGCTGGGTTCCATCCTCAGTACTGCAAAAACAAAATTCAGTTTCTTGGTTGCCTTAGCCACATTTGAAGTATTTACCAGCCACCTGTGGCTAGTTTACTGGATAACACAAATACAAAAGATTTCCATCATCACAGAAAATTCTATCGCATAGTGTTGGCTAGAAATGAGGAGTTTTAATTCATCATTTAGCATAATTAGTTGCTATTATTATTCCTGTTCAGCAGCTATTATTTTCCACATGGGTAAAAAAAAAAACATTTACAGAACATCTCCTAAGTGTCAGGGACTCAAAGATGAACACAACATGGTCCTGCTCTTAGGGGCTCACAGACTAGTGGGGATGGGAAGAGAGAGAGAGAAAAAAAGTACTGACTTGACAGAATTTGTGAAAAATCTAAGACAGATGTGCAATAGGAGCAAAAAGAAAGACACTCGATTCTACATGAGGTTTAAAGAAGGCTTTCAGTGCTGATGGAGACTGAAATGCCTACGGCCAGGTAAAGAAAGGCAGAAAATGGTTTCCAGGTAGAGGGAGCAGGAGGAAAGGCTGGGGGGTGTGAAATAGTGTGATAACATCATTGGGAAAAGCCATTGTTCTGAGTGGCTGGGATGGTGGTGACAACAGAGCCACACCGTAGAGATGGACAGACCAAGCCATGGAAGATGGGGCCAGGCTGAGGAGCTGGGACCCCATCCTGAGGACAATGAGAAACCTCAGAATGCCTGACGTAGGAGACAAATGGTAACACTGGCCTTTTGCATAGTCTGGCTACCGTGGAGAGGCCATCTTTACCGTGGGCAATGCAGGTAGCAGTTCAATTACATTACAATGGGATAAATCCACAAGGGCGATGATGAAAGCTGGAACAAGTCTGTGGCTGTATGTTTAAAAGGGAAAAGAGTCAAGAAATACATCAAGGAGGCCAAATCAGCAGGATGTGTTGGCTGGATAGAAGTGCGCATTAAGGAAGAGGGATGACTCAGAGAGGACCCCAGGTTGTAGCATGTGTGATAGTGGGGGCCTGTGGCCACTATACCCTAGAATGAAGTGTAAAGTGAAAATCTCACATGATACGCTCCCTGGGGATTAGCTACGAAGCACAGCCATCCTGTTTGTTGTTCAGTCCGTCAGATCCACTCAGCCTCTGTACCTGTGCACTCCAGTCTGGAGCTGACAGGGAAACAGGAGGGCTTCCTTGGGTTCTTTCTAGACCCACCCACTGAACACTGAGTAGAATTATCATTCTGCAAGAACCACAGAGCCTAGGCTAAGATTGGGCAGCCAGTTTGGGTCTCAGGAAGGATGGAGCGGCCTTAAAGTCAGGTTTCATCAAGTGGGAAGGTGACAGTGTCCTGGGGTAGAAGTTAAAGTTAGCCGGGCATGGTGGCGCACGCTTGTAATCCCAGTACTTTGGGAGGCGGAGACCTCAGGATCCGGGTTTGCAGCCAGCCTCAGCTCTCGCTCTCTCTTTCCCTGTCTCTCTCTCTCTCTCTCTCTCTCCTTAGTGAGGCCCTCCGCAACTTCGTGAGACCTGGTTTCAAAACAAAGCATAAAAAAAAAATAGGGCCAGGGGCGTAGCGCAGAGGTAGAACGCCCCTGCGTTCAATCCCCGGTACCGCAAAAAAAAAAAAGTTAAAGTTAGCAGGTCAGTTGGGACTAAAGTGGAATGTTCTGCCCCTATTGGTTTAGGGTGGGGACCACATTTTCCTTGGTACATATCACACATGTGGCTATGACTGAGTTATGTCTCTACAGGAAAAAGAGTAGACGATCCATCTAGAAAACCAAGAGTGGTGAGAAGCCAAGAACAGCCAACAGAAGTCACGAAGCAAAAGCAAAGAAGTTAAACACTCACCCAGTAGGCATCTCTCATGCTCCTTTGGGTTTTGGGAAGCTCTGAAGTCACACTGCAGCACAGCTCTAAGCCAGTCTTCACCATCAGAGAATGAGACCTGCCACTTCCAACAACATTTCCAAGGTCTTTAAAGGGAAAGGGAGGAACGACCAGACGCTTTGTCTTATTTTCATGTATATGCGTTGATAAAAGCTAGAATGGTACGGCACACTCCACACTGTATATAATATAATGTAGCTTTATGTTGACTTCATCCAACTTCCCAGTTTGGAAATCCCAAGTAAAGCCCTAGCACTAATGTAAATAGTCCCCCCCAACCCCCACCATGTAACTGGACCTTATCCATGTGAATCCTTTCCCTGCCTCTGACTAGCCTGTTCTCTTGATTACATTGCTTCCTGAATATCCTTTAAGAACTCTGGGCTGGTAATGAGGATGCTTTTTGATCTTAGCTCAATCCTGTAAAAGAGCCCCCTTCTCTTGAGACTTCAGTTTTGAATATCTAAAGGACAGAAGCTATGGCAGAAGGATTTGGGGATAACATCCAAACAGGGCAGCTAAATCCCTGGGATTGTGGAACTTCTTTTTTTTTTTTTTTTTTTTGCGGTACTGGGGATTGAACCCAGGGGCGTTTTACCTCCAAGCTACACCCCCGGCCCTATTTTTTATACTTTATTTTGAAACCGGGTCTCACAAAGTTGCAGAGGGCCTCACTAAGTAGCTGAGGCTGGCCGCGAACCCAGATCCTCTGGTCTCTGCCTCCCAAGTACTGGGATTACAAGCGTGTGCCACCACTCCCGGCTTGGAACTTCAATATTTGAAAGGATTTCACTGGAGTCAGTGTCAGGAACAAAGGGAAAAGCTATGTCCCAGATACTGAATTATATATATCCAAATGCTTTCCTTGTACATTATGAATAGGCCTCTCTAAGTGTTTGCTTTTGGGAACTGCTATGAATTATACTATGAATTTGGCCTGCACTAATTACAGGTGGACACACAATGTGCCAATGTGAACATTTACCAATATGTATCATAAAAACACTGAAAGGGGATCAATGCATTCCTTCCTTATGGAAGGAAGGAAAGAAAGGAAGAAGAAGGAAGTGGAGGGGAGAGAATGTACTCATAAAATTTAACTATGGAAAAGATAACCCAGAAATCCTCAAATGTTACCAAAAAGCTCAGTGAGTCAGAATCCCCTGGAGGCCTTTTTAAAACAGATTTCTGGGCCCAGCTCCAGAGTTTCTGAGTTGGTAGAGCTGGGATTTACATTTCTCACAAGTTCCCAGGTGATGCTGATAGTACTGGCCCCACTTTGAGGACCATACTTTGAGAACCACGGGGATCTCCCTGGGTACACCCACCCTGAACACCTGCTGAAAAAAACAGCTGCAGGTGCTGGGGCTTCAGTGAAAGTTCTTCCGTTTCTTGTGTAAGATATTTCCTCAAGCCAGTTGACTCTGGTGTCCGTCAAGTTTAACAACACCATATGATTTATAGGACTAATGAAAAGTTTAAACTATCAGCTGATTTGCATTTCTGAGAAAGAAGAATGCTATGAAAAATAATGGGCAGGTTTCAGCAGGGCCTAGATACAGATTAAAAAGCCATTTTCTGTTCTTTCTGTGACCAAGTACAAACCAGACTTTCTTTTCCAGGCTTCTTCCCCACATCCCCCAATATATTTTTTGGGGGGGAGGGGTAAAATTGAGAGGAATCTCAGACCATAATTTTTTTTAATCTAGAGTAAAACTGAATTGTGTTATCATTACTCATTTGGGGGGAGAGGGGGCTATGATATCAAGATTTCTTTCTCCATAATACTAAGATGTTATTTACCTATTTTATTCTCTTTTACTCACATCAACAGAAAATAACAGTACTGAAATAAGAAAGTGGGGTGGTTTATTCTGAGCCTTCTATCAGTGTCCCGCTTTTATTGAGATTTATAACCAAAACATTGTAAGAATAACTAGGAGATAGCAAAGCAGTCGTGGGGTGAGTCAGGAAAAACATCAAGGTAGTCACATATGAATGAGGGAAGGAAAGAGTAAACAAGGAAGATATCAGGGTCTTTGCTTATCGGTCTCATGGTCCTTGGAGATTTGTCTGGGTGCAGAAATCTCCACTTGGGTGGGCAGATTGTGCCCCTCCCAAGCCGGACCGAGGTGACCTCAAAGCAGATGACTAACAAGGCCCTCAACAGGGAAATCTTCCACAAGATTAGGATGTTGTTTTCAGGAAAGCAGGGGAATTTCCTACAGAATTCTCATTCCCAGTCTTAAGTTTTAACAGAGGCCAGACGTCTACCAAGCTTAGCATTTATCCAGTGGTCACAAAAATGCTAGGTCAGACAGAGGCCAATGATAAATGTCTGTCAAAGGGGCTTCTTAATTTATAGCATTTCATCTCTCCACAAGGTCATAATGCTTCAGTCAGTGGAATTTAGACCATCTAAGAGCTCTTAAATGCAAACACTCCCTCTTTGGAGAAACTTCAGTTTATACTCAGAAGTGGTGGGATTTAGTTGGGCATGGTGGCGTATGCCTTCAATCCCAGTACTTGGGAGGATAAGACAGGAGGATCACAGGTTTGAGGACAGCCTCAAGAACTTATGAGACCCTGTCTCAAAATAAAAAATAAAAAGGGCTAGGGGATGTGGCTTAGAGGTAGAATGCCCCTGGGCTCAATCCCCCATACCAAAAAGAAGGACAAGGAGGAAGAGGAGGAGGAGGAGGAGGAGGAGGATTCTCCAGGAGCCACAGGACATGTGATATATCATTGTTCTGATGTTAACATAATGAATTTACTCCTGTTGTTTATAAAAGAATTAATAAATGGTATTTCTGAAAATTTCTTGGTTTTAGCTTCTAAATATGGTAAATATTGCTAGATATAAATCTACATAAACAAAATTTCTCTGGGATCCTCATTAGCTTTTAATAGCTTTTATAATTTTTAAGAACATAAAAAGGGCCAGGCGTGATGGCGCACGCTTGTAATCCCAGTACTTGGGAGGCTGAGACCGGAGGATCCGGGTTCACAACCAGCCTCAGCTACTTAGCGAGGCCTTCCGCAACTTACTGAGACCCTGTTTCAAAATAAAGAATAAAAAATAGGGCTGGGGGTGTAGCTCGGAGGTAGATTGCCCCTGGGTTCAATCCCCAGTACCGCAAAAAAAAAAAAGAAAAGAAAAAAGAAAAAAAAATAAAGAGTGCCTGACAATTGACTAGCAAGCACATCAGCATCACTGGGCATTTTCTAAGGCAAATTAAAACTTCAATGAAATACCACTTTATGTCCACTAAGGCAACATTAAACAAAAAGGAGAACCCTCATACGGTGCTGATGGCAGTGTCAAATGGCACTGTCACTGTGAAAAACAGATTGATGGCTCCTCAATAAATTAGACATAGAATTATCATTATGACCCAACAAGTCTATTTAGGCATGTACTCAAAGGAGATTTGTCCAAACAGCAACTTGAACACAACTGTTTATAACAGCATTATTCATAATCAACAGAAGATAGAAAGAACCCAACTACCCATTAACAAGTGAATAAGTAAATAACAGCATATTCATACAATGGAATATTACTCAACCACAGGAAAGAATGAAATATTAATATATGCTACAATGTGGATAAGCCAAAATCCTGTGCTAAGTGAGAGAAGCCAGACACAGAAAGTCAAATATCGTATGATTCCTTTTATATGAAATAGCTATAATGGGAAGTTCTGTAGAGAGAGCAGATTTATGGTTTCCAAGGATTAGAGATGTGATTTCTTAATGGGTACAGGGTGATTCCCTCAGGTGATAAAAAGTTTTGAAGCTAGAGTAAGGTGGTTGTTGCACAACACTGTAAATAAACTAAAAGTTACTGAATTGTAAACTATGTAGTAGTTAATAGTATCTTACGTGAGTTTCACCTCAATGAAAAAATAAATAAGAGGCCTTGAGACTGAAATACTTGAATACAGCTAGTCTCATTAATGATTATCAAAGGTTTTTGGCCCACAGTGGAGGGCCAGAAGGATCCTTCCCTCTCTCCACTGACCACCCAATCTCAATCTCACCTGTACTCCTCCTGGCCCAGATGTGTTCCTTCTACCCAGCACATCACGAACAGCTTTTGACAACAACAAAAATACAAGGCATACTAAAAGGCAAAACACAGTTTGAAGAGACAAAGCAAGCATCATAACCAGCGACTCAGGTCTAGCTGAGATGTTGGAATTATCAGACTAGGAATTTGCAGCAACTATGGAAAATAAGTCATTATGACAGATTGCTATGGCCCACTAAATCCATTCTTCCCTTCTTCCCTTGGCAATGAAAGTCCTGAGTTTTAGCAGAACAGATCCACCCCCCCCCAGATAATAATAACATCTGCATGCCTCCCTTGCAAGTGTGGCTGTGCATCTAAGTTCTAGACAAAGAAATATGAGCAGGAGTGATGTGTGCAATGCCCAGAGTGTGCCCTTCCCCCTCTCCATCTCTTCTCATTGGCAGTTCATGGTCTTGATGGTGGGAGTTAGAGCCACCAGTGGGATAGAAGCCACCTGTTAAGTTTGACAGGGAAACAAAATCAAAGCAGCCAGAGTGTCTGATATCATGGAGGTGCTGTGCCATGACTGCTCATATTGGACTGTACTTGTGCCAGAAATATCACCCTCATCTAGGCCACTGTGATTTTTGCCCACGTGAGGGCAAAATTAACCATCACTTACATCCCTACTTATATCAGATATATGCATACCCCCAAAAACTGCTTTTATAGTCATATTAGTATCAAGATATTTTCCATTAAAAATGGTACCAAAATGTTATGTTCATATATGAAGGTATCACTACCAATGTCACTAACATGTATGAGGAGGGAGAAGGGACAGTGACGTGCAGGATACAAAGGGAAATACACCAAGTGATGTGTACATGTATTGCTTTGAATCTCACTATGATGTATAAGTACAATGCACCAATAAAAGTATTTAAAAAAAAACACGGGGCCAAGAGTCAACATTCAGCATAACAGCAGACTCAAGTAACAACATGTTTTCTGTTCCATGACTGTCACCTGAAAAGTTTTCCCTCTGGGAGGTAAATATATAAAATAAAATGGCATCAATTTTCTTTACTAATTTGGCTACTCCATTACTCATCTTCAAAGAATGGCTGCAGTCAATTTACAACATCCCCGAAAGGCTTTTCAAAAGTCTTGGCTCACACGTAGGTACGCCTATCGGATGGTGTTTTCTAGCTAAGTCAGGAGTCAGATCATGAAAGCTGCTGAGAGTTTTCAAAGCCCATCCCTGTTATTTCCATTCCTTCTTTCAAGGAGCAAAGTGCAAAACACATGTGCTCTTCTACAATATTGAGGTTCATAGCTTTAGATCTACCCTACTGAGGATGGGGATGAGAAGCAATCTGTGATCACAAGGGTAAAAGAATCATCAGGCACTGTATGAGCCAATGTATCGCTTAAGACTCAGGGTAGGAAATCATAGAAAATCCAAACCAACTGTTTCGCATAAGTGTATACCCGTCATATGATGGTACCCTTCATACGATCTTCATGTCTCATCAACCTTATCAAGAACCTGATATCTCTCTCTCTCTCTCTCTCTCTCTCTCTCTCTCTTTCTCTCTTTCTCCCTCTCTCCTCTGTCTCCCGTGATGTTAGGTTTATCCAAAGACCAGCTTAACCTCATGAAGCCTGTATCCTCAGTTTCTACTTCTGTCTTTTCTTCCCATAAGGCTTTGACATAGAGCCAAGGGGCAGACGGATGGAACAATCTCTGAGACAGGCACCAGGATGCCCTCTGTGCTCCTTCTGTTTCTTCTCCTCCAGTCTCGCTCTCCCAAAAATGCAACTAAAATCCCAGGTCCTGCCCCCTAGGTTCCGCAGACATGCCCAAATAAACCTGAATTCCAGTAGTTAACGCAGAGGAGTGGAACTTCCTCTCCTTCTACATGATGACAGTGTTGAAGCACTGCCTGTTAAGACCTTTGAATTCACGTATTTATTTTAAAAATATTTAATCCCAATCACTAGGGAAAACCTACAAACAGAAAGCTCCACAGCTCCTGTGCTAGGATGTTGGGTGAAGTATTACATTTTGGCAGAGTAAGAAATTAAGGCTGCAACTGTATGCATGGATGCCCCGCAACAGCCTACACGTGGATTTATGAAAATAAAATCACTAGATGTTGATCTGCTGCGCCAGGTGAAAGACCCAAAAGGCAGGGGATAGAGGACAACCAGGAGAACTGGTTTCCTTCCCACCCATATCTCTCCCTGCGCTCTCTGTGGAGGAAGAGAAATGAGAAGAGGGTAAGTCTCTCGACCTTCTTGTTGCTTTGGGATTTGTGGAGGAAAGGTACGTTCTGATACACAGCACCCCATTCAACTGAGCTACTCAACTCAGGGGAGTCTGCCTGTGTTTTGAGAGCAGTAGCCAAGAAAACAAATCCTATAGACTGGAAGTAGGAAAAGCAAGAGAGCATTTGAGCCGGCACCCTGTTTCCCTCGGGTATAGGTGGCTGGAACAGGACTCACGTGCCCCACGTGCCAGCTGGTAAGGAAAAGGTAACCGAGGCCATGTGTAGGCATGCCTTGCTTCCGGGGTATGCTAAGTGAGATTTGCCAATCTCAGAAAGTGAAGGGTTGTGTGTTTTCTCTCATCTGTGGAAGCTAGAGAGAAATTGAGAAACAGAAGGGACTTCAGATAAATGAGGAGAGATATCAGTAGAAGAGTGGGAGGGGATGAAGGGAGGGAGGTGAGGGGTGGGGAGGAGATTTGATGAAGGAAACAGTTCAAATAATGCTATGTACATGTATGAAGTTATCAGTGCCAATCTCAATCATATATACCAGAAGAGGGAAGGAGCAGGATGGATCCGGAGGGAAGCACACCGAGTGCTGGGTACATGTATGTTTCTGTCACTCTGAACCTCATTATGGTGTAAAATGGCAAGGCACCAATAAAAGTATACTAAAAAGAAGGAAGGAAGTCAGGTGTGGTGGTGCACACCTGTAATCCTTGTATTTGGAAGACTGAGACAGGAGGATCGCAGGTTTGCAAATAGTCTTAGCAACTTAGTGAGGCCTTGTTTCCAAATAAAAAAATAAACTAGGGATGGGGGTGTAGCTCAGAGGCAGAATGCCCCTGGATCCAATCCCCAGTAACAAAAAAAAAGAAAAGAAAAGAAAAGAAAAAAAGAGAGAGAGAAAAAGAAAAAGAAGAGAAGAGAAAGACAAAGAAAAGATGAGCCTGGCTCCCTGCTGCAGGACCTTGGGACCCACCAGAACTTCAGGTGGATGCCGGTGCCAGAAATCAAACAAACACCCACGGATCTGCAGGCTTCTACTTGCCGGGGCTTGGAATAGAGATTCCTCAGCATCTGGCACATCTGGGACAGGAATAGAAGTGAAACTCACACTCTGGGGTGTGACCAGTCTAACCACCTCCATGACTCCTCCCTAGAGTCCCCAACTACCCCAGTCCTAACAGTAGGTACCCAAGGAAGAGGGGAACAGAATCCTGAGGTTGAATTTTAACCCAATTCTAATGGAGTTAATCACTGACCTGGAAACTACTAAAGTGGACAAAACAAAGACACGGAGTGGGGAAGGTTCTATTGAGGACACGTGGTAGGCCAGGGATACCTATGCACAATGGAACTGGACTCAGCCAAAAGGAAGAACAAAATTATGTCATTTGCAAGAAAATGGATGGAACTAGAGAATATTATGCTACGTGAGATCAGCCAGACTCAGAAAGTCAAGGGTCATGTTTTCTGTCCTATGTGGAAAATAGAGAGAAAACAGGAAACCAAAGGGACTTCGGATAAACAAAGAGAGAGACCAGTAGAATCATGAGGAGGGGAAAGGGGGACTGAGGAAGGAAGCAGTTCAAATAATGGCATGTCCATACATGAAGGTATCACTAGAAACCTCACAGCGGGGTGGGATGCGGAGGGAAACACGCCAAGGGCTGTGTGTATGTAGTTTGTATCACTGTGAACCTCACTATGTTGTATAATTACAATGCACCAATAAAAGCATAGAAAATAAGAATCAAGCCGGGTGTGGTGGTGCATGCTTGTAATCCCAGTACTTGGGAGGCTGAGACTGGAGGATCCGGGTTTGCGGCCAGTCTCAGCTACGTAGGGAGGCCCTCTGCAACTTAGTGAGACCCTGTTTCCAAATAAAGAATAAAAAATAGGGCTGGGGGTGTAGCTTGGAGGTAGAATGGCCCTGGGTTCAATCCCCAGTACTGCCAAAAAAAAAAAAAATAATCAGAAAGGAAGTGTCTTGCCTTTAAAATACGCTTTTCTCCCTAGATCCTGCAAGTGTAACTGTCTGCTCACTCTCCCTAGAAAAATCACATGGCGTTTTTGGTCCACAAATGACGTCTTTGGGATTCACAGTCTTTTCTTTTCCTCTTCAATAGTTCCCCTCCCCAGAGCTGTCTCACGGTGAATCATTTTAAATGGCCAAACCGTGCGCTACAGCTCAAATGAATCCTATGAAACAATCATATTAGGGGGCAAACTAGCTATAAGGAGAGTGGTCACACTATACCTCTAAATGGGAACAAGGGTTCAAAAATATCCAGCACCCCTCTGAGGAGGAAAATGCTAGTCACCACCCTCTTCCCACAGTCTCCTGGGACAAGAAACGGTCAGACTTCCCCCCTTCTTGCTGTTGTCAGTGCCTCATATATAAAATTCTAAGGGCTAGTCAGCCACCAAACCTGACATTTGATGCTAGAGGAGCATTAATGGCAATTTTTTAATGTAGCATGCATGAGGCCCTGGGTTCCATCCTCAGCACTGTAGAAAGAAGAAAAAAAGAGAGAGCAGAAGAAAAGGAAAAAGGAAAAAAGTCCTATTTTGAATGTGTCCCTACCATATGATCTAGCAAAACTATTCCATGATAAAAAAAAAATCAGAAACAATGTTTACCAGGGAGAGGGAATAGTTTGGGAATTGCCTGAGAAGGAACATCAAGGACCTATATTTTCCAAGTCTGTGTGTGTGTGTGTGTGTGTGTGTGTGTGTGTGGTGCTGGGAATTGAACCCAGAGGCAGTCTGCCTCTGAGCTACATCCCCAGCCCTATTTAATTTTGTATATGGAAACAGGGTCTTGCTAAGTTGCTGAAGCTGGCTCTGAACCTGGGATCCTCCTGTCTCAGACTCCCAAGTACTGGTGTTACAGGCATGCGCCACCACACCCAACTTTCAAGTCTTTTCAAAAACTAAAAATCGTTTAGTACTGGACACCACTGCTCCCTGACAGCCTGCAGGAGTGTGTGGGGCCACTTCTTGTCTCACGCTCACCAGTTCTGTAGTCTGGCCCTTATAGGCATTTGGATTTGAGATTCCCAGATAAATCTTGAGTTTACGTTTTGAAAATCAGAAGATTCTCTCCAGTTTTATCTGGAGATTATTTAGGGATGAGCT
>PVJS01031336.1:0-2500 GCA_004027185.1 Glis glis | reverse complement strand
ACTCATCCTGGGGGGAAAAAAAGTAAGAGATAATTTTTCCCAAGAGCAGGCAGGCAAGCTTTTGAGTTCTAGAATCTGAGGCTGTCTTGCTCCAGGCAGGCAGTCTACAGATTCATTGCATGATGATATCTGTTTATTGGATTGCACGGTGCCAGGGAGACTGATTCAAACAGGCTTTTTATGAGGAAGACCCAGGCTAATGAGCTAATCTGGATTGTCTGTGAGGAGAGAGGATGTGCAGAAGTGTTTTGAATGGAAGAAGACCACCTAGACGGAAATCGAGTGGATTTGCCAAGATCAGAAAATGAGGTGGGTCAGTCGGGCATGGTGACACACGCTTGTAATCCCAGTACTTGGGAGGCTGAGACTGGAGGACCTGGAGGTTCACGGCCAGCCTCAGCTACTTAGTGAGGCCTCCGCAACTTAGTGGGACCCTGTTTCAAAATAAAGAACAAAAAATAGGGCTGTGGGTATAGCTCGGAGGAAGAATGCCCCTGGGTTCAATCCCCAGTACCGCAAAAAAAAAAAAAAGAAATAAAATGAGGTGGGTCAAGATGACGACCATCTTAGTAGTGACCAAGCTGACTTAGGTCATAAGCCTCTCCCTGTGCACCCTGGGTTCTGGATCCTGATACAGTCCCAGAAAACATTTACCACAGGGAGGGAAATTAATGATTTCCTGTTTTTATTGATTTGGGCAAGTGTGGAAGCTCAGAACCAGATCTGCTATGATTTACAAAATTAAAGAAATGCAATTTTTTTTTACTTTTTTTTTTTTTTGGTACTGGGGATTGAGCCCAGAGGTGTTCTACCTCCAAGCTATACCCCCAGTCCATTTTATTTTTTATTCTGAAACAGGGTCTTGCTAGGTTGCTTAGAGTCTCACTAAGTTGCAGAGGCTGGTCTTGAACCTGAGATCCTCCTGTCTCAGTCTCCCAAGAACTAGGATTACAGGTGTGTATTACCATGCCAGGCTCCTTTATTTTTTTAAACTCTTGAGCATTAAGAAGAATTCCATCCTCTACACCCATCCATCTACATCCACCAGTGAAAATCAGAAACCAGAAGAAACAAGGAAGGAAGGCCCTGCTGACACCTCAATTTCAGACTTCTACCCCCCCTCACACACACACACCAGAACTGTGGGACAATAAATTTCTGTTGTTTTAAGTCACACAGCTCTTTGGTACTTTGTTAGTGCAGTTCTGGAAAACTAATACACACATAAGAATATGGAGTTGTTGTAAGTTGGAGGGCAGATTCATCCATTTTTTTAATATTTAAAAAAATTTAAATTTTTACAATGCACTTTTATTGGTGCATTGTAATTATACATCATAGTGAGGTTAAAAGTGATAGAAACATACATATACACATCGCTTGATATATTTCCTTCCGCACCCCATCCCGTTCCCCCCTCCTCCCTCTCAGTACATATCTGTGAGATTGGTGGTGAAACTTTCATGTATGGACATAACATTATTTGAGCAGTTTCCTTCCTCAAGACTCCTTTTCCCCCTCCCCTCCTCCCTTCCCCAATCCCTTCCACTATTTTACTGGTCTCTCTCCTCATTGATCTGAAGTCTCTTTGGTTCCCTATTTTCTCTCTAGTTTCCACTTACAAGAGAAAACATTTGACTCTTGACTTTCTGAGACTGGCTGATCTCACTTAGCATTTTCCTGCACATTACATAATTTTGTTCTTTTTATAGCTTAGTAAAGTTCCATTCAACATATTTGTTATTCATTCATCTGTTGATGGACTCCTACTTTGGCTCCATGATTTGGCTTTTGTGAATTGTGCTGCTATAGACATGGGCGTGCATGTATCACGAGAGTAGTCTAACTTTAATTCTTTTGGAAAGATACCAGGGAGTGGTATGGCTGGGTCACATGGTGGTTCCATTCCTAGTCTTTTGAGGAACCTCCATACTGATCTGCATAGTGGTTGTACTAATTTTCAATCCCACCAACAGTGTATAAGAGCTCCTATTTCCCCACATCCACACCAGCATTTATTATTGTTTCTATTCTTGATGAATGACATTCTAATTGGAGTTAGATGGAATGTCAGGGTAGTTTTGATTTGCATCTCCCTGATTGCTGCTGATGTTGAACATTTTTTCATATGTTTCTTGGCCATTTGCATTTCTTCTTTTGAGAGGTATCTATTCAGTTTAATAGCTCATTTTTAATTAGGTTATTTGGAGGGTTTTTTGTGAGTTCTTTATATATTCTAAATATTAGTCCTCTATCAGAGGAGTAGCTGGCAAAGATTTTCTCCCAATCTGTAGGCTTTCTCTTCAGATTCTTGATTGTATCCTTTGCTGCATAGAAGCTTTTTAATTTGATGGCATCCCATTTATTGATTCCTGATTTTATTTGCTGAGCTTTAGGGGTCTTGTTGAGGAAGTCTCTACCAGTGCCTATATATTGGAGAGTTGGTCGTAGGTTTTCTGATAGTAATTGCAAAGTTTCTGACTTAATTTCTCTCTCTCTC
>PVJS01031335.1:0-18034 GCA_004027185.1 Glis glis | reverse complement strand
TGACGAAGTCATCTGTTTTCAGCCTTTCTTTATTGAGAAGGACACGCTATTAGTAGGGAACAGAGATGTAGGAAGGAAGCATGCTCGACGTGGCACTCTACCTGTCGTTCATGTGACTAGCACTTCTAGAGTGGCAATGTCTAATCGATTAATGTCACATAATAAGCTGACACACTAATTAATTTTGCAGAGTCTAAAATTTCAAACTTAGAGAACTTCAGAGCAATATAGGCATCCCTTTCGCAGGAACTCAAGGCATTCCTGCAAGGCCTTTCTACATCGACTGCCAAGGCCTCTCTGAATCTCTCTTTACACATTTACACATTCCTGTACATGCCTCTGTCCTGAGACTTCACTAGCACAATGCTGATAGTTTGTTGATATAGCAAGCTCCTCACTTACACTGTCCGTCAGTGGAATGGTGTATTCCCAGCAACAAATGCAGCGCCTGACACATATAACTCCTCAAAATCCATCCTGCTGAATGGATGAAGAAACACATATGCCATGTGTCTTAGTCCATTTTCTGCTGCTATAATGCAATGCCAGAGATCAGGTAATTTAGGAAGAATAAAAATTTATTTGGTTCGCAGTTCTGGAAGCTGGGAAATCTAAGAGGAGCTTGATGTCACCATCTACTTGGCACCTGCTGAAGACCTTCTTGTTCTGTCAGAATATAGCAGAGGACATCACTTGTTAAGACAAAGCCCACATACTGTCTGGGTCTCTTCACATAAAGCCACTCGGCCATCATATAGGCCCTAGCCTCATAACCTCAACTAATCCTTTTTTCTTTTTTTTTTTTGTGGTACTAGGGATTGAACCCAGGGGCATTCTACCCCCGAGCTACACCCCGAGTCCTATTTTTTATTCTTTATTTTGAAACAGGGTCTCACAAATTGCTGAGAGCCTCACTAAGTTGCTGAGGCTGGCCACTGTGAACCTGCGATCCTCAGGTCTCAGCCTCCCAAGTACTGGGATTACAAGTGTGCGCCACCAAGCCCAGCACCTCAACTAATCCTAATTCCTTCCCAAAGGCCACACCTCCACATCTCATTAACATATGGATTTAGGAATTAAGGTTTCAACACATGAACTTTTAGGTGCCACATTCAAGCTATAGCACTGTGCATACATTTCCTAGGAAGTCCCTAACATAGCATAGCTCTTTCTAAAATTGTAGGTACCTAAAATAAGGTAAATTCCTGTTTTGGTAGCTACAAAGTCATTAGGTAATTAGACAAAAATAATATTTCTAGGTCCATGTGACAGATGCGGAGGCGTTGGGATGAGGTTGGGGCACAGGAGTAGCATGCAGCAGAGAAAATCTACGGACACAAAAATGCTCCCAGGCATAGCTGCTGAGGGTCAGGCCAGGTGGAAGGTCTGTTGTGAAGGAGCTTCCTTTTTCTTGATAAGTTGACTGCATTAGAAAGGGCCCAGTTTTAATTTTTGGAGTAGCCATGTGGTAAATCTATCTCTTAGCAAGTCACTTAACTGGGCTGATCCCAATATCTTTATTTGTGAAAAAAAGTATAAGTCTATTATTGTTGCTAAAAAATTAATAACCAGTTGTAAAGATTGATTTTCATAAAGTATGTAAAAATGTCTAACATTGCCAGGCATGCTTTCAGTGCTTGACAAATCTCCGTAGAATCTGAATCTTAGAGCTATCATTCTTGAAGGATCTTCTTTTCTATATAGGAACACAATTTGATGGCATCATGGAAGTTAATAACACAATACTGTTTGTTTGGAGGGAATATGCATTAAAAATAACTGAATGGCATGTACTTCTGCTACGAAGCATAGTTTAGTGATTCCTGGCTGTGCAAAGGAGGTACCTGCTTGTGAAACCACCTGCATTATGCAGAGGTCACAATATGTTTCCTGAACTGGCACGTGCAATACTCAGGTCTCTTTATTTTGAAGGCAGAAAGAAATACAAAGTTAGGAAAGAGAAGTATGCATCATGAAGTCACACAGTCAATTAGTGAACAAAACAGGAAGATCATTCCAGTTTGGATGTGTAGACTGCTTCTCAGCTCTTTTATTGATCTGGATGGTGAATATGGAGTCCAGGTGTGATACCATGATTATTTCTGTATCTCTTAACCCTAGAAGTGAATTGCAGGGAAGTGAGACACATAGGGCTGTGTTCTTTATTCATTTGCCTTTTTTTTTTTGCTTTGTACCCCTTGAAACATATTAAATCTGTCATTTTTAAGATTTGTTATGATAATATGAGTGAAATGTATTCCCTTTCTCCTTTTCCTCTTCTTTTTTGATTGCCTGAAACCATATAAAAGCAAGTCAATGTGATGGAGATTAAATCTCAGCAGTGGATAGTTGGTTGATGTATTGATTTCTGAGTTGCTGTTAAGGAAATAATTAAGCCATTATTTCGTTGGTGATTTTATTGTCTGCTGAGTGGAACAAACATTTATTTGCATTAGTAGAAAATTAATTAATAAATTTCTATGCTGTTACATAATACAGGGTTATATCTAACCTCCTGCCCCCCGCCAAAAGATAGATTTGGTGATGTACTAGGCACTAAACATTTAAAACAACAGTGATGAATTTCCTAATCAGCAAATAATTTATTCTAAGCCATTGTGTTCTAAGAAGCCACACGAGCGCTTTTGTTCTTTCTTTTCTTCCTACATTCAGCAGTTCAGTGTTTTCTTTTGTCTTACCTTTTCCTTGGAGTTCATGTTGTGTTTCTTCTTTTATTGTGGGAGCTGTAAATATTTATTTTTAATATTCTAGTTTCAGAATAAGAAATGATTTTTAGCACTGTGGCAAGCACACTTACTTAACATAAGAATGTATTCTATTTTAAAAGCAATTGCATGGGTAACAGCAGCATAAGAACCAGAATAATTTATTTTGGAAAAGTTGGCCCTATGATAAACACATTGACTGCTGAATTATTTGTATAATTTTGGGATCAGGATAGTGCCTTCTTAGGTTTGCCTTTTCCATACCTCCCTCTGCCAAGGTCATATTGTGTTCATATTTTAATGACTTTCAATTTTCAGCATCCAAATGTATTTGCATGTCCCCTATACTCCAGAAAGCAATGGTGCTGTGCTACAACCATGCTAAAATGGTCATTCAGGGAAAAGAAAAACCTCCCTCCCTTTTATTTTTCTTGACAAGATTTTTGTTTTTCAAGTAGGAAACTACAAAATAAGGGTAGATTATAATTTCCTTTTTTCTATTTTTTTTAGGAATAATGAAGAACATGTTTCATAAAATGCATTTGGTATTGCAAATTAAGATCTCCACCTACCATTTGACTTTTAAAAATTTTATTTGAAATAAGATTGGGGGGGATAAGGGGACTTAAAGCATGACTCATTTATTCTCTAAAAGCTGGGTTAAATAATTCAGTGTAATTTCAACCTACAGCAAAAGTGAATTATTGCTGCTTCCAGGAAAGAGGATGCCATTTTCTTAAGATTCCATTTCTTTTCTTGCTTACAGATTTCCTCTAGTGGGCTGCTCTTTAAGCTTTCCATTGCAGTGTAATTAACATAACGTAAATAAACATGCTTGTGTATCCAGCACTTAGGCCAAGAAACAGAACATAACTACTTTCCCAGAAATCCTCCCTAAGCTCAGATACTGCACATCACCCACAGCAGGAACCACCTGTCTGCTTTCTATCTGCCTACATTAGAGTAGGTATACTTGTATTTGGACTTTTGGTCCATAGATTTATTGGTAGTTTGTGTCCTCATGTCTAGGGCCTACCTACCTTTGCTCTTGACAGTGCACCCCTTTGTTCACCTTGAGATTATGAACAAAGACCTTATTGTCCTACTGACTAGGTCAATCAAATTTGAAACTTTTATATTTGAATGATGAAATGCATAACCTGATTCCTCCATGCCTTGATGGCTTGCTCTTCATGAAAGAGTGTTTACCAAGTGCAGAGATGGAGTGGCTCTGTTCTTCACGGGGCCTCTGCTGATAGCTATAAAACGCTGGACACAATACAAGAAGCACAGGAAGAATCTGAAAAGGAGAACGGAGAAGACAGACATCCTAGGGGACTCAGCACTTGAGAAAAGATGTGGTTGTGACTTCTCTGGGTGTCCCCTTTGCCTCTCATATGCCCTGGAAAAGGCATTGTAGAATGTCCAACCCAAAATGCCAACAGCCCCACCCCACACACACACATGCTCCCAGAATGGCCTATTCTCCTTAAACAAAGGACTGGAAAGAGAGTGACCTAACAGAACAAAGTACTTATTGACAATATTTGCCAACTTCAGACAAATGCCAACAGAACCCTTTTATGCTCTGTGGTTTCTGCCAGGCTGAGAATGGAGCTTATCGCCATCCTCCCACCCATCTAAGCAGGCAGCAGTACCCTGACACCCAGCCCCATACAGTCTGGCAGCGCTGTGACTCCTGTAGCAGGTGGAGGAAGTAGGATCCAGCTGTGAGCTGAACCTCCACCCTCACCAGGCAGCTGGAGATTGAGCATGGTGGAGCCATGTGAGGCTGGTCTACCTTTCACTCCAGCCTCACTGTCTGAACCTGCCCACCACCTGGCACCAAACAGGAAAACAAGGTGACATGAAATGGGGCAATAAGTTAAAAATTTAACTCAGCAATCTTAAATTTGATGAACATCTAGAATGAAGTCAATATTAAACTTTTTTTTACATATATGAAAACACATTTGATGGGCTTAAATATATTGCGCTTTGTAGATTTTGAGAAGCCAAGAGTATTTTAATTTATTCATTTATTTTGTGGTACTGGGTATTGAAACCAGAAACATCCTATCTCTGAGCTACACTCAAGGCCTTTTTAATTTTTATTTTAAAATAGGATCTCACTAAGTTACCACATGCTGGCCTCCAACTTGCAATCCTCCTGTCTCAGCCTCCCAAGTACTGGAAATATAGGCATGTCCATGAGGCCTGGCTTGAGTATTTGAATTTATATTTATTAATTGACATTTTTAGCATTTTTGCTTACTTATAAACACCTCAGATGCTTTTCTACCATACACATTTATAAATGTTTTTCTTATTTATATTAACCTAATTTACCCATTTTAATAGCTATTTTCAGATTACCCATGAAAACTAAGATGTCAGACAAGCACAGTTAACATTTTAAGTTATTATTTTTGTCAAAGAACACCAGAAAAGCAATGGATATTGCATTTTAAACATTTAACAGAGAAAAGTATAATCCTAATTCACTAGCAACCTGAGCAAAAACATGTATTAATAATTTTAAAATCATCTTTACTTTTATTTTACCAACAAATTTAAATTAACTTACTTGTCAAAGATTTACCTAACTCACATGAACTAAAAGTCATTTGGGTTCATGTTTTTGTTTGTGTCTTTGTCACGTATGAGTGCTTATTTATCTATAAGAGAATTTAGTACCATAAAAACAATATACAAGCACCGCACACAAGTAGACTTATAATACACACATGTTAATAAGCATAAAAATAGTAAACAAAGATGTTATTGCCTTCATCAACCAGATGTTGGATCCACAATGGTAGGGTCAAGAGAGTTACAGATGCTCAGTAAACAGGACCTGTCACAGATGTCTATTGCATGACACTGAACAATAGGGATGAAAGAAAGATTACACAATAGAAGACGCGGGCCTGGGGGAGGCCCATACAGTTGAGGATGGCTGGGGCAGAGGCTCCCAGTCATGACTGACTGAAACAAAGGTTCAGGTGGACCCTTGTCACTTAGGAGGCAGAACTGTGTCCATCATTACCACTGTTTATGCCCATCTAAAGTGGAAGATTCTCCCTTTTTTTCTTTAGTTCCAAGTAAGTTTGGAAATTATCTCCTAAATAACAGATTGAGATAATCCTTGAATAATTGTGTTTCTTTGAAAAGACAGTAGGAAGGAAAAATGATAGTCAGACACCTGTTTATTTTTCTTCCCATGTATAGAATAAGTCAAGCTGAAATATTGTCTTAAAATGTAGAGTCCCAGTTTTAAGGCCATATTTATCCATTATCTAATTTATCTTGGGGCCAAGCCATGTTCCAGGGGAAAAAAATCTTTTTTTTTCTTTAAGTCTTCTGTCTAAAAATAATCCCAATTATTTATTAAGTACCCTAGGGGTGAGTTCTAAGGGATAAAAACCGAATTACCCATAATCTTGTAATTGTGCACTTTGAAGATTTTCTTGCGTTCTTCTGAAAATTGGTCTCTACTGGAATCAAGCATTTAGTCCCTTCTATACTGCTATCTATCAGTAGTCAGGCATCACTACAATAGCAAGACTATTGCAGGGATGCCTAGAATTCAGAATGAGTAACACCAGTTCATTCATTCTGCAACTTATTGGTTGTTTGAGCATCTGTGCTTCTGATAAGCAGGCATTATTATGCTTCCAGGCATTCCTGGAACCCCCAAAGCCACTGAGCCATATTTTCAGGTTCCTCAAGAAAAAAGCCCTTGCAAAAAGAATATCCCTGAGATCTCCAATAATCTAGGTGCACTTGAGAGTTTGTGATTTTTAAGACCATGTCTTGGTCAACATTTTCACTGCTATATCGAAAATGGCTGACCACACAGCTCTGAGGAGGAGGATTTATTTGCTTACAGTTTTGGAGATTCCAGAGTTCAATCTATATCAGGCTGGGTCTTCAGAGCTTGGAGCATGGTGGAAAGAGGCAGAGAGAGGGAGAGAGCAAGGCTCTGTTCTCATATCACGGAGGCTGGACGCAAAAGAGCAGATGAGCAAGGGGATTCAAAGACAAAAGCACAATCCCTAGGGCCACACCCCCGGGGACCCACCTTCTCTAGCCAGACCGCACTGATAAATCCATTATAATGAGGTTTACAACCCTCATGACTTAACTATATCAACCCTCTTCAGGGAAAATTCTATATCAGTGTATACAGACAGTGTATACAGACAGGGAGGACAGACAGTGAGGACACAAAGACCTTGCAGAGAATTTTAAGAGGATTAGGAAGCATTCCAGGATAGGACAGAGTTAGGAAAACTCTAATAGAAGATTTATTTACAGTTGATGTCTTATGACCACGAGAGACCAATGCCTCCTGGCAATCCTGTCTCTTCATGATTGGCTTTGATGTAGAACAAAACATGTCTAAGCAAAGCAGTCATCGCTCCCGAGGGTGGAGCTATTTTCCTATCAGTTAAATAGTACCAGTAAGGTGGATATTTATCTTGATTAAAACAAGAAGACAGACAAAAAGTATACTTTCCTTCAGGGCTATATCAATCAAAGAGATGGGTCAATATTAGAATAGCTTTCTTTCCCCAAATACTGAACACAGAGAATGTGGACATAAATGTGAGAATCGGCATGATTTAGTAAAGCGAAAGCCTGAGAATTGTTTCTAGCCAACTGCAGTTGAAAAGGACAGACTGGGCTAGCTGGAGCATGAAGTTGCACATAGATCAAAGAAGGGAGTAAGGAAAAAAAAGGACAAAAATTTGTCCTCAGCATTTAAACTCGTAGGAGAAGCTTAAAAAGTTAAAAGATTGGACAGTAAAATTTATTGGGTCTGAGTCTAGATGTATTATTAGGGTTTGTTCCTTTGGGCCTCACTTCAGAGACAGTCTCCCTACAGAGTCTCAGATGTCCCCCACATTTGATGAAACCAGGGGGTAGCTCTGGACAATGAGCAATCAGCTCTGTGTCAATGGGAAGACCTATTAAGTTCTTTCTGACTCAGGAACAGGTAATCACAACCTAAAGATGTTTCCTATCATGGGTGCTTTTTATGAACAAGTGCTCATTTTCTAAGGGCAAAAAGAATTTTGGACAAGGAAAGGCAGAAAAGAGAGACAGACAAAAAGACATAAATATCACCTATTTAGGTCTTATACTGGCTGGGGTCTTACACTTTTTACTTGAGTCTCAAGTGGGAAGTGACAAACATAGTCGACACGTAAGCTCTTGATTAAGATAACAGATATTAGCAAAGACAGGTATCAGGCAGACAGCTCAGAACCTCTGTGGTTAATATGGAAATTGTAATATCAAGGAAAAGAGGAAAAGGGAATACTATTTTTAGAAAAGGCAAGTGAGCTTCTTCATGATCGAGTTCAAAGATGTCACCAGATCTCAAAGATAGCATCACCCATCATTTTTTTTGCCACTTGAATCTACATGGCTAGGGGATTCCCTGGCCACCTAAGAGGGGGAGCCCTGGCAAGTAAGGTGGACCACACTCATGCCCTTTGTGCTTTGAAAGTGAAGGAGGCAGAAAGAGAGAGAATAGACGCACAGGCGCTTGCACAGAATACATCATAGTTCCAGCAGGAAGAAAAGCATTCAGGTAAACTTACCAAAGTCAGCATCTAAGTGAGCCCCACATTGAATGCCAAAGAAAGATGTCACTGGAGAAGATATGAAGAGTTCCCAGAGAGAGGGACCTTAACCCAGAACAAGTGGGGTTCTTGACACCCCACTTGTCACAAAAGTGAAGGACATGCCAGTTAGAGGCACAGAAGTTTATTTTGGAGAACACGTAAGTCACATTCAACGGAGGATGCAGCCATCCTTAGAGTGAGAGATGTTTGGGAGGGGGGTCCAGGCTCTTCTTCTAAAGGAAACTTGGTAGGGGTGGGCATGGCAGGTAGGGGGCGATGACATCCGTCTGGCGATCAAAACACAGTTGTGGTCTGGCCATTCTCAGAAACCTTAGGCTGATGTGGTCTCCATTATCTGATAGTAGATAACATTGCAAAGCAACCTCGATTAAAGATTTCTTAAAATATTGCACCTCTCTTTGTTTAATCTGTTTATTACATAGGCTAATTAAGAGTGCACAAAATAATTTTCATAAGGGAGCGAATTTACAGGAACTCCAAGACTTATACATTTTCCAAAAATTTGGAAGTGACAGGCTTGGGAGAAGAGCTGATTTGGGGAGGAAAGGCATGTGCGACTTCAGTGCAAGGCTTTTAGATTGAAGATATGGCTTTTCTGCCCTTCCTTTTGTCTCCTTTCTACCTGTTATGTTACCTCGCACCCATCTGAAGCCAGGCAGCACAGAATTTTTTCTCCACCCATCCATCGTCAGCATTCCACTTTTGCTGTGGTGGCGTTGATGGAGCCCAATGGGAAGATGAACACACCCACACATGTACTTGAACTGCACCCCCAACAAGGGAATTATTTGATATATAAATAAATAAATATCTGGAATCTAGGATATAATCCAAAGCATGCTTCATACCGAGAATCTGGAAAATTACAAGTAGAAAGAGAAAAATTAACGAACAAATGACAACACCGAGGAACGTCAGATATTGGGATTATTTGACAAGGATTTTAAAGCAAACGCTATAAAACTACTCTAACAATTTAACATTTTCTGGAAACAAATAAGCAAATAGAAAATTTTAGCAAAAAAGATAATAAAATACTAAATCAAATTATTTAACCCAAGACTACAATAAATACAACACTTAAGGTTTGGACTGAAGAGTAGAGATGGCAGGAAGATAAAGCCTGTGCTTTTGAGAACAAATCAACAGAATTTATCCAATTTGGATAAATTCACAGAATTTGGATAAAATCACAGAAAAAGAGGTGCCAGGGAGTGGGACTGAAAAAGTAATAAAACAATGGCTGAAAGCTTCTCAAATTTGGGGAAAAAATAAGATGTAAACCTACAGATTCAATCACTTGAGTGAAACTCAAGTAGGATAAATTTTTTAAGGGGAAAAATAAAATAAAGCAAAAGAAAAATCCATTCAAACTCACTCCAAGACATACCATAAGCTTCTGAAGATTAAAGACAAACAAAAAATTTCAAAGGCAGCCAAAGGGAAAGACACTTCAACTGTAGGGAAAAAATAATTTGAATAAATAGCAGTTGATTTTTTTTAATCTGAAACCATAAAGGTCAGAAGAAAGGGAAATATTCTTTAAGTGTTGAAAGAAAAGCACTGTTAACTATGAATTTTATGCCTGGAGAAAAGATATTTTTATTATTTAGAGGAATTAAACTTTTTTTTTCAACTAAAGGAAAACTTGGAGAATTTGTCAGTAGCAAAACTTCCCTTAAAGAATGGCTAAAGAACATTCTCTAAATCAAAAGTAAACTTAATGGAAGGAAACTCAGAACATCAGAAAGGAAAAGAGGACATCGGAATGGGTAAAAGCAGGCATACATATTATATATTTATGATGTTCTTAAATCATTTATGATTGAAATAAAAATTATTGCACTATCTTATGTAGTGTTCAAGGTATGTAGGGGAAATATTTAAGACAAATTAAATACTTAAGACTAGTTCAAGCATGGGAAGGCTAAAAGAACCTAAATGGAAGTGAAATTTCTTCACTTCATCTGAAGTGTTTAAACATCTAGACCAATGGACTAAGATAAGTTAGGTATGTATATTGTAATACTTAGAGCAACCACCAAGAAAGCTAAATAAGAAGTTTACCCCCAAACACTACAAATAAATCAAGATGGATTTCTAAAATTATGTTCAAAGACCCATCTATATAAAACCTATGACTAACCTCATATTTAGCGGTGAAAGATTGGATTTTCCCTAAGATCTGGAATAAGGCAAGGATGTTTGCTCTCACTACTTTTATTCGACAAAGCACTGGACACTGGATGAGAGCAATTAGAGGAAACACACACACAAATATATATATATGATGTTCTTAAATCATTTATGATTGAAATAAAATAAAAATTATTGCATCATTATAGATATGATTTGGGGAAAAATAAACTGTCCCTATTTGCTGATGATCGTATATGAAAAACACATGGAATCTACAAAAAAATCTATAGACTCTATATGAGAGTTCAACAAGTTTGCATGATAGAAGATCAACATATAAAATATTCACAGTTCATTATACTAACAAGAAATAAACCAAAATTAAATACAGTACCATGTATAATTTCTACAAAGAAGAGCTAATATTTAAGTATACATCTAACAAAGCATGTATCCTATGTACTAAAAATTGCAAAATCAAAGAAGATCTACATAAATAGAGACTCATGCTGTGTTCATTGATTGGAAGACTCAACATAGTAAGGATGCCAATATTATTCAAATTGATCTATAGTTTTAGCATAATTATTATCCAAGTTCCAGCACGACATAGAGAAGCTCTTATAAACTGTATATAGAGACGCATAGGACCTCGAATACTAAACTCATCCTAACAAAAAAGAATACAGTGGGAGGAATCATTCTATCTGACATTAAGGTGCAATATACAGCTACAGTAATAAAAAAAAGTGTGATATTGGCAGAAGATGAATCACATAGATCAATAAAACATAATAAAAACTTCAGAAGTAAACCCACACAGATATGTCAAATATTTTAAAAGATGCCAAAGGAATTGAATGGAAGAAGTCTAGGCCTTTCAGTTAATTGGAGCAATAGGACATCCATGGGCAAAACACTTTACATGAAAATTAACTCAAACAGCCCCTGAACTTAACTGTAAAATATAAGACTATAAAGCACTTGGGGAAAAAATCTTTGGGACCTATGACTAAGTCAACGTCTCTTTGTATTGAATACAAGAGCATGATCCATAAGTGAAAAAATTAATAAATTGGATCTGATTAAGTTAACTACTTTTCCTCTTTGAAAAGCCATGTGAAGATGAAAAGAAAACAAACCACACACTGGGAGAAAATATTTGCAACCCATGTATTTAGCAATGGACTTGTATCAGAAAAAAATGAAAAATTCAACAACAAAAATAAATAATCCAATTATAAAATGAGCAAAAGACATAAACAGACATCTCACTGAAGAGGAGATAAAGATAGCAAATAAGTGCATAAAAGTGTTCAACATTTTGTGTCTATAGACATTAGAAAAATTCAGAGTAGCCGGGCGTGGTGGCGCACGCTTGTAATCCCAGTACTTTGGGAGGCGGAGACCGGAGGATCCGGGTTCCCGGCCAGCCTCAGCTCTCTCGCTCTCTCCCTGCCTGTCTCTCTCTCTCTCTCTCTCTCTCTCTCTCTCTCTCTCCTTAGCGAGGCCCTCCACAACTTCGTGAGACCCGGTTTCAAAATAAAGTATAAAAAATAGGGCCGGGGGCGTAGCGCGAAGGTAGAACGCCCCTGGGTTCAATCCCCGGTACCGCAAAAAAAAAAAAAAAAATTCAGAGTAAATCCATGACACATTATACAGCCATCAGGAATGCTAAAAGAAAAAAGAACAATATCAAGGGCTAGGGACAGTGTGGAAAAAGTGGATCAATTGTATGTTGCTGGTGGGAATGTAAAATAGTATAGCCATTGTAAGAAAGGCAAATTTTTCCACGAAACCTTTTTTTTTGCTTTGTCCGAGAATTAAATGGGCATAACAATAGCATTCATTAGAAAATGAAGACTCACAGGGTCTGGTATCCAAAAGGAAAGAAAAAAATTAAAAAGCTGCTCTGCATATAAATAAGCAGAAAAAAGTACATAACCAGGAAAAAAATATCAATCAGTGGAGTTATCCCGATAAAGAGTAGATGGAACAAGCAAACAAGGACACAAAAAAGCTATTATAAATACACTATTATGTTCAGGAAAATATGAACATGATGAAGTGTGAAATAAATATCAAAATTATTTAAATATAGCTTCAAGAGTTGAAAATATAATATCTAAGGAAAAATATTTATATTGGATGGGATTAAGATCAGTCTTAAGAGTATAGAAGATATTAGAAAACTTGAAAACATGAATTAGGAACTGTCTACAATAAAGTATGGTGAGAAAAAAGGCTAAAAATAAACAGAACATTGGGGACCTGTGGAGCAGCACCATAAGACCTTATATATATATGAAGGTCCCAAAAGAATGGGGGACAGAAAAATTACTTGAAGTAGGAATGGTGAAAAGTTTTCAAATTTGATGAAAAGTATAAGCCTACAGTTCCAAGAAGTTCAATAACTTTAGGCAAAACAAATATAAAGATAGCCACACAAAAGCACATGATCATCAAAAACCTTAAAATGAGGAATTAAAAAGAAAAGCAATCAAAGAACAAAGACACATTATGCACAGAGAGGACCAAAGATAAACATATTTCTTGTTAGATACTGCGAAAGCCAAAACTCTGTGAAGAGACATCTTTAAAGTATGAAAGAGAAGAGAAAACAAATCTAGGAATTTAAAATTATTTTCCAGAGAAAAAAAGTAGCTTTCAAACTTGAAGACAAAATAAGACTTCTTTTAGACAACCACAATGTGGAATCCTTCATTTCCAACAGATCTGCACGATAAGAAATGTAAAAGGAAGTTGATCCTGAAGAAGAAAAACGACATCAGATAGAAATTAGGGCCCATATGAATGACTGTAATATCCTGGACAAGGTAAATATGTAGGAAATAGAGTTGTTTTTTATTATTATGAAATAATTTTACAGATAAACCATCATTAAAAAAAACTATCCAAGTGTAGTGGTGCAGGCCTATAATTCCAGTGTTTGGGAGGCTGAGAAAGGAGGATTGGCAGATCAGCCTCAGCAACTTAGTAAGACTCTCAGCAACTCAGTGAGACATTGTTCCCAAAGTAAATAATAAAAAGGGCTGGGGTCTAGCTCAGAGGTAGAATGCCCCAGTACCCCACTCCCAATTGAAAATAATAATTTGTCTATATTTATAGCATAGCATATTTATAAAATGATAATATATACTTACTACACACACATCCATCCCCATATATATGAATATATTTATAGCTCATGTAAAAGTAGAAGTTAAAATATAAATGCAAATAACAGAAAGAGGCAATAGAAGTATACTATATATGAAGTGGTATTTTATTATTTGTAGGTAAATTATGACCATTAGGGATGCATCTTGCAAACTCTACAGTGACCATTAGGTGTTAAAACAAACAGATGTTGCTAAAAGCTAATAATGGATATGAAAAGCAATTACTAAAAAGAAAAAAAAACACAAAACCTCAAATAACATGAAGGAGCACAGAAAAGTCAGAAAAGCAAAATGATAGATAAAGAAACTCAAAGTGACAAAATGAATACCAAACAATATATACTTTACAGAAAGAATCAGGAAATCAGAAAAGGGATAAGTTCTTCAAGAGGTTATACAATCCTATATGTGTATGCACCCAATATGTGTGTGTGCGCGCGCGCACGTGCGTGTGTGTGTGTGTGTGTGTGTGTGTGTGTGTGTGGTACTGGGAATTGAACCCAGGGACACTCTACCTGTGAGCTATGCCCTAGTCTTTTTTTTTATTTTTTATTTTGAAACAATTCTCAATGTGTTGCTAAGGCTGGCCTCGAACCTGTGATACCCCCGTTTCTAAGAAATTATTTTAAAGTACAGGCACCAGTAACTGATAGAGCTGAAAGCAAGAACAAACAAAAAAACCCCAATGAGCCGGGCGTGGTGGCTCATGCTCGTAATCCCAGTACTTTGGGAGGCGGAGACCGGAGGATCCGGGTTCGCGGCCAGCCTCAGCTCTCTCTCTCTCTCCCTGTCTCTCTCTCTCTCTCTCTCTCTACCTAGTGAGGCCCTCCACAACTTCGTGAGACCCGGTTTCAAAATAAAGTATAAAAAAATAGGGCCGGGGGTGTAGCGCGGAGGTAGAACGCCCCTGGGTTCAATCCCCGGTACCGCAAAAAACAAAACAAAACAAAACAAAACAATGAATTCTCAGTAATTGCTAGAAAAAGTCCACTTTCCTTTTTCAGTAATTGGTATTACTATTAGACTGAATGTCAGTAAGGATATAGAAAACCTGAATAAGGCTAGCAACAAATTAGACTTAATTGACATTATAGAAAACCCCACCATACAACTACAGATTGGATATTTTGAAAGGGATGGGGAAACTTCATTAAGACAAGCTATACCCTGGGTCATAAAACAGTATTTAAATTAAATTTTTTTAAATAGAAAGCACATTAAGTGATCAAGCTTCACAAAATTTAACAAAAATGTTAAAGAGCAGAAAGATATATCGATAATCACTAGTATTTAAAACCAAATGAATATACACTTATAAATAACTCATCGGTTAATACAAAATCAACAGGGAGAACTTATTTTAAATTGAATGAAAATTAAATCATAACATATCAAAATATTGAAGATGCAGTTAAAACAGCCCTTAGAGCAAAATTTATTTCATTAAGTGCAAATATTAGGAGAAAAGTAAGTTCTCAAGCCATGGACTATATTTTTACTGTAAAGGAATAGAAAAAGAATTGCAAATTATATTCGAACTAGCCAAGAAAGAGAGTAATAAAGAGTGATGATCAAGGAAATAGAAAGTAACAACATAATAACAACAAGAATGAAATAAAAAGATACTTCTTTGAGCTAATAAAGTTGATAAAAAGTCTATCTAGAATGATCAGGAATAAAAAAAGACACAAAATGCACCAATATTAGAAATGAAAGCCGGTGTGGTGGCGCACGCTTGTAATCCCAGTACTTTGGAAGGCGGAGACCGGAGGATCCGGGTTCGCGGCCAGCCTCAGCTCTCTCTCTCTCTTTCTCTTTCTCTCTCTTTCTCTCCACTTAGTGAGGCCCTCCACAACTTTGTGAGACCCGGTTTCAAAATAAAGTATAAAAAATAGGGCTGGGGGCGTGGAGGTAGAACGCCCCTGGGTTCAACCCCTGGTACTGCAAAAAAAAAAAAAAAGAAATGAAAAGAGGGGCATCAGTACAGGTACTGTAGACATTCATAAAGTACTAGAAAAGCACTATGAATAATTTTGTGTCAACAAATTAAAAACTTAGATGAAATGGAAATTGTTTATTTTATTTTATTTTTAATTTATCACATTTATTGGTGCATTGTAGTTATACATTTTGGTAAGTGTCAGCGTATCAGAAGCATGCATGCACACATTGCTCATTTAGCCCTCCCTCAAATCCCACCCCATTCCCTCCCCTTCCCTCCATGGTCAGCATAGTGATTGACTCTGATAAGTTTGTGTATATACATCATGTGCATTAGTGTATTTCCCTCTTCCCCCCTCCCGTCTCCCTCAGTTAGGTCTCCTTCTTTGCTCAACTAAAGTTTTCTCCTTCTTTGTCTGGAGTCCCTTCTAAGTCCCATTCTCCCTAGCTTCCACATATTAGGGAGAACTAATCTCACTTAGCATAATGCTTTTTGAAAGACACAAACAACCTCTGCATACTCAACCAAGAGCTCTCCATACCTAATTACAGGAAATGATGTTCTATTATAAACCTTCCCACAAAGACAATTCCAGACCCAGGTCACATTACTGCCACATTCAATGAGTACTCAAGAAATCTACAAAATACTATACAAACACTTTCGGAACAGAGTAAGAAACACTTCCCAAGGGTAGCATTCCTCTCATACCAAAAATGTGGAAGCAAGGAGATACCCACATGGCCACACAGTTCAACTTTTCCTAGGCTGCCGCCATGGCTGCAGACATCACACCTCTTCAGTCTGCGTGCATGTGTATCACTAGCACTATGAACTACATTAGGATGTGAGACTATAATGCACCAATAAAAGTAATAAATAAGTAAGTAAAGAAATAAATAAGTAAATTAACAAACAAATGGGGACTCATGCTAGTGACTTTTCAGGGAGCCGCCAGGCCTTTGGCTCAGGCTGGGGCTGCATCGTTGGTACCTCTGGTTCTGAGGCTTACAGCTTCTTGGACTGAGCAGCTTACTGGTTGCCCCTAAAACTTCAGTCTGCACACGGCATTGTGAAACCAGCCAGCCTCTGATTGTATAAGCCAACGGAATAGATCCCTTTTTATAGTTATATATACATTTTATTGATTCGGTTCCTTTAGCGAATCCTAATACAGTATCTTTTATTCTCATAATAACAATTCCTGTGATCCTGTTCAGATACAAGCCATGTCATGTCACTGTTTGGATGCATCTCTCCCCATCTTACTGAGTACACGCATAGCAGCCCTAACTAAGATCTGCAAAGTCCGGAGTGATCTTTTGCTCCCTTACCTCCTATTCACCTCCCAGCTCACTTTGCTGCAGTTTTTTCAAGAACACATGGGCATGCTCCTGCCTCACACCCTTTGCACCAGGGCATTTTTGCCCACACCCACACTTTCCTGGGGTGCTTACTCAGGGGTACCTGAAAGAAGGCTTCTTGTGGTCACTGCAACTAAAATATCAATGCCCCATACCCCTCCCCACACTAGCTGGCCCTCTTCTGAGCTTCCTTTGTTTCCTTATTATTTGTCTTCCTTAGAACTACACACACATAGCTTGTGTGGTTTATCATGATTTGCGTTAAAATTTTATATTTTGTCCTGTAGGGATGTAACCCCATCATAAGTCACGGAGCATCTATGTGAGTGTGTGAGTCTGTGAGTGTGTGTGTGTGTGTGTGTGTGTGTGTGCCATCTATTTTATGACTACCCCACTATGACCATCTGCACTTGGAATTTTTATGTATTTCTTCACTGCAACATCTGTATCAAATACGCATTAAATATTTGTGAATCAATGATAAAACACTCAAATTTGTTTTTACCTTCCATGTCATTAATCTTGACTATGGTATCAGACTCGACCTCCATCTTTTCATTCTCCTCCAATTATTTTGTAACTACATTAACAATCAGATTAGGATCCATGTCCTTCACGAACTCTTCCCGTATGACCTTTGGAAAGGAATTCAACCATGTAACATGTACCTGTGATGTGCCCAACCCCTGCTAGATGCTAGAAATAAAGTATGAGCAAATCTCAGTCTTTGTCGCCATTGGACTTTATAGTCTAGACACAGAGGACACCGCTGAGTAATACATTGCACCAAAATTATAGTGACATGGTACACAGAAATAGACTGCTAGCCGGGCGTGGTGGCGCACTCTTGTAATCCCAGTACTTGGGAGGTGGAGACCGGAGGATCCGGGTTCGTGGCCAGCCTCAGCTACTTAGTGAGGCCCTCCGCAACTTTGTGAGATCCGGTTTCAAAATAAAGGATAAGAAAATAGGGCCGGGGGTGTAGCTGGGAGGTAGAACGCCCCTGGGTTCCATCCCTGGTACC